>JBAFWW010012885.1:0-33535 GCA_036873685.1 Agapornis canus
AATAATAATAATAATAATAATAATAATAATAATAATAATAATAATAATAATAGAACCTCAGTCCTAAGAGTGCTCATCAGGCAATTTTCAGATCATGTATCTGGTTTTGTCTGGAAGACTGTACATTGCAGTACACAGTCAACTATTTCCATGTCATGGTGAAATTTTTAAAGCTCAGCTGTTTCTAGGAATGACCTTTTTTAAAAAAGACACCAGATGTGGATTTTTTTTTTTTTTAATACAGGGAAAAGGTTGCATGTATATTCATACTGACCATTAAAAGCATGCCTTTTGGAGCTCAGAACAATTACACTGTAAAAAGTGGGAAATTACATCCAAGAAGAGGATGTTCTGTTAAGCTAAAATGACTTGAGCAGTTAACATCATAACTGACAAAATTTTGAAACTAATTACTTGCTACAATGGGTTTAAGAAAAGAAAGGAGACATCAGATTGCACATATTATTTGTTTTTCCCCAGAACAGTATTTCTGGCCTCCTTAGATAATACAGTAGAAGAATCACCCATCAAGTCAGGCTGTCCCGAACACATATATTTGTCCTCTAGAAATATCTTGTCTCTGACATTTCATCAATTTTTCTCATTTTGTTTGCCAGAAACACCCCTTGTTTGTGTTTGGGGTATAGAATAGGCATAGGAGTAAAGGGCTGAACTTGCACTTACACCTCAACTGCATAAGGTTTTTGGGAAGGAATCAAAGGTTATGTTAACATCAATCTCTATTTTCCCATGGGTGTAAGATCTGGTGTTCTATAACTATCCTGGCCTTAGTATATGGCCATAGTATACTATGCCATAGCCCTTACCTTCTTTTTGATGTAACAAAAAGGATGGAGTTGGATTTTGGATAAAATACGTAGCATCCTCATGGGTGTTTCAGATTTGTCTGTATATATCTGAGTGCAATATAATGAGGATACACATTGGCTATTTCTTGTTTTCCCAAATGCTCCATAAGTCCAGTGGAAAAAAACCCATACTTAAACAGCCCAGCACCTCTTCTGCTTCCACCGTTATAGAGACATACTAAATTTCTTCATTTAAATCCATCCCAGTAAGAATTTTGATGGACTGTGAACTTTATTTCTCTTTTGTTCCTTCATTTTGTTCCTTTTTCTCTTTTGCTGTGCCCTGTAGTACCAACAGAGGAGGAAACACAAGAAAAAAACTTTTAGCACCTGCTGGAGACAGCAAAGCAGAGATAATTTTGTACTTTTCATGTAACCTTCAATAATTCAACCCATACTGTCTAAGGATTTTTTATTTTCAATTCTGCATGATTCTTCTTATATATCATATATATATATATAATGTGATATATATAACTCTTGCTAATGATTAACAGCAACATGATAAGCACATGAGTTCAAGAATTAAAACCTATGACTTGTGATGAGGAAATTTTTTAAACACTATAGAACTGCCAATATAAATTTCAATGTACTCTTTAAACAAATCCATTCTCTCTACCTCTCCTTTACAAGTGCCATAAGTGTGTTGCATTTGTTTTCTGTAGTTTCAGACTCTTGTTATCTCTTAATAGATTCTGATGGAAGTATCCCACTAACTTTTTTCCCCTTTTGCAATATTTCCAGTGAAGTAGGGTTACAAAAGCCAGGGCAACACTGAAAACCTGCTATTTTTATGATTATATATCTTGCCAATTTTCACTTCTGCTCTCAATTTATTTTGCAGAGCTTATTCTAAAAACAATAACAAAGATTTGATACGCACATTTTTTTTGAAACCCTTTTTAAAGAAGTAGGCTAAAAATTTCCAAAGGCAACTTTTAATTCCTGGTGCAGTGATGATTTAAGCATCCAAATTAAGACAAGTGAGGGCCTATTTTAGAAGTGCAAGGCATCAGCAACTTTGAGTTCTAGAGCATTAAAGCTCAGCACAGTCAAAGGATCAAGCAGGCACATACAAGCAACTCCAAATCAGACTGCTTTTGGAAAATTTTGCCTTGTTTCTTAAGGGTGAAATCTCAGCCCTTCAAAGTCAATTACAAATCTCCCAATGACTTCAATAGGCTAGGATTTCACCCTTTATATTTTATAGGAAAAAACAAGCAACATTATACAGAAGTTTCTCTTTTATGATTTTCTTGATGTTTGCTCAACCCTGGCTTCCCTTTAGGTAGGAAAAATCATGGTTTTAATTTAAACTCCATAAAAACAAATAAACAGTAGCTTAATTACAAGGGTGGATGGGATGTTTCACAATGCTTAAGCTAGTGTAGTAAAACACCAAGTGTTTGAAAAAACATTTTTAAAGCTCAGAAAACTTTTTTTGTTTTCTCCTCTCTGTTCCCAACAATGCCGGATTTGCTAATTTTGCAGCACAAATGAGAAACTGATGACAATTTCTAGTAAAGTAGGTTCCATTTATTTTGGCAGATTCTATGATTCTATGCCAGCAGCAGCACTATAGGATAACACTAGTAACTGCTTTATCTGTAATACTTTTTAGGAGCTTCAGTGAAGATACACTGTGTCTCTGCTCCATCTACATCTTATCAATCTTTTCCCAATCACTTAGGTGTGATCATCTCATGTTCATAAATGCCTTACACTTGTATTAAACACATTTTTATGCCTATAACTGAGCATGCTATGACAAAAAATTATAGAATACTTTTACTGGTTGCCATCCTTAAAGTCATCCCTAAAAATCATCCCTACTGATGATTAGGATATGGAAATATTGCAATATAAACTAAAACACAAACACTGTATAATCTTTTAATGCATAGACAGTCTGCTGGTCCTCGACTCACTCTGGTCAGGTGATAATAGACAATATGTTAATTAAACCATAAATCCCATGAAATCCTCAAGTAGGATTTAAATATCCTTCCATCCTACAACTATGACATATTAAAATATTTTATGGTTCTGCCAGTTCAAAGACTGAATGCGTGGCTTAGCTGTTCCAGTCCTTCCACTAACCCACTTTTTCAGGTGTTTGCAAAACAAGAACCTGCAATGATAGGGCTTATTAATGCACAAAATATGGCTCTTTCTTTGTTTTGCAAATGTACATGTCCTATCTAAGTTGACTTACTTATTTTCCAGAAGAAGATTATTTAAGGAAACGATTTACCTGTTGACTCCCTGACCACTCTTGTCAGGGACTAGAGCAGAATCAAGAATATTGTTGGTTTACATCTGCAGGATCCTTGCGTGGAAGAAGGCCTTGAGAAAATATGCATCTGTTCCTTGGAGGAGTAGGATAAGAATCACTCTTTTCTTTCTTTGAAAATTATGCTATTCATATTCTGCTTAATTTTCAGAAATTTCCCTTTTCCTTGAAGGACACGGTGTCAGCAATGCTCACATTACAGTTCTTTAATTCACCAGGTGCATCAACAGAAATGGCCAATCAGAGGCCTTATGTCCTGCTCGTTTGATTTGCATTCTGACCCTATCAATCTACTTATCAGCTACACTTTATGCAAAGAAAGTACAAGAAAAGAAAATTTGTGCTCCCTTATTTCAGTGGTCATTTATTTTCAAATGGGTTGATGATGTTGTCTATGGCTGAAGGGTTTGATCTGTGGAGGTGCAGAAGACAGACAACTTCTGATCATCATGCCAAAACCACAAGACTGGATTCCATTTTAGATTACATAAGTAATTTTTAAAAAATTTCCTTCAACACCTAGCAGAGGTGAAATAAAAGACTTTTTCCTTGCTTTGTGCCTAAAGGTCATGTTTTCATATGGGCTCTCAGGAGTCCAGTTTTTTCTTTTGTAAATTACACATATTGACATCCAATATCAATCCTAAATTTGATTGATCCTGTTAAACTTTTTTACTTGTTTCTTAACCAACCAAAATTCTACCAGATGTTTCTATAAGTAAAGGACAGCACTGGCCTTGTGTATTTTAGCTGGATCTGCTTTTGGACACTAAGATTGTTCCCAGTATTTTAAAAGTTAGACAAAAAATAGATAAAGTGTACCTACCCACTTATTAATTCTGTGTACATAATGTGCTTAGAAAATATGCTGCACTGGTCCACTTTACCTTTTGCCTGGCAGACTTCCTGAGGCATCTGTTCTCAGATCAAGGGAACATTGAAAGGCTTTAAATCTGATCTCTCAGGCAGCTGTGCTAATTTAACTAAAGGGGCTACAAGAGGGGATGGAGAGAAATCTATAAAATATTTGGCTGACATTTGAAAAAAGAGATAGGATGTCTTCTTGTTAACCTTTAGAGCAGCCTATTACATAAATTGTGACAATGTTCTCAGATTAAATGAGACTGTATTCTGGTTTAGCTCTAGATTTATCACTCTGACAAATGAATTCTACTATAAAGTGTGACAATATATCTGTTAAAGAATGCTGTTTATCTCACTGGGTAAGTAGAGTGCTGATAAATAAGGAGCACAGCCTTTTGGATGAAACATAGTAAAAATGGATTGGAAAGAAGATTCAATAGCATGACTTTCCTTCTTCAGTGTAGGAATGTTCCACAGTACATATCTGATTAAAATTAAAGGTTTCTCATAGGACTTCTGTAAGTTTTAGCTTGATAAACAAAGGTACTTAAGAAGTGTTGCTTTCCTATATTATGTGAATTACATGTGAAAAGTATTTGCACAGAATTTGATGATGAATGCTTTTTCAGTAGTAGCTTCAATAACTAGCTATGTTTCCATTCAGTAATAATGAATAAATTTCACCCATTTATATCTACAAGTGAAGGTTGGGCACTGGCACTTTAATAATTTTATTTCAAACTCTCCTAAAACTAAAACAATTTCAACTGAATTTTGGATTTATTAGAAAACTAAATCCTGCATTAGTGTTTGAAAATGGTACAAATAGTGAAAATTCCTTTGTATTTATTCCAACTCTGAGCAATATCAGAAGCTGAAATATAGAGCTCTTTCAGAAAGCTAAAAGGCGTATGTGCATCTTTAGAAAGTGAGAAGAAAAGTGCAAAATTACTATAGATTAACATATGAAAATAGTATGTAACAGTATGAAATATTATCATAGGCAGTCATTTTATAAAACCTGCTTTCTGGAAATTAACTATTCCATTTGTGTAAAAAAATATTTTTAAATACCAAGAACTTTGCTACTAACCAGCCAAAGGTAAAGAACATGAACTTTGATTCCAATAGGATGAACTTTTGAAAACTAAAAAGAAAAGAAATCAAAACATTTTCAATGTTATGTCTTAAACTGCACTAAGGAAACTGTTGTGAGTTGCTTAAACTTTCAGATGCAAGAGGTTACACACAGTGTAGTGTTCCAAAAGAGACTCTGATTGTTCAATGTGGAAAATATCAGAATTGTTATAAAGACTGTAAACTTTAAACTGGAATTGTGTTACTCATTAAAGTAAAGCCTACTTGTCTGACTAAGCAAAGGATGGCTTTTCCTCATAAGGTAGAATTTATTTTCAGTAACATTTAATGTTCTGGGGAGACTGAACATAGCTGACCAGAAAGCAGAAGTACATAATCCTATCAGTCCCACACACTAATTTTGTTGAAGGTTGCAGTGTTTCTTTATTTTATCTTTATTTACTGTAGAAAGTTTGTTGGGTGATGGTGACTAATAGCTGAACATCTGGATGCAGTGACCTTTAAAAGCCTTTAGTCATTACTGTGCCCAATTAAATTCAATATCAACAGAAGTGCTTGCATTTTGACTGGACTAGTATAAATCACTTTGGAAATACACTGTGCAAACAAGGGAAGTATTACCATCCTGGGCTCATTCCCCTCTAAATGACTTCAGCAGGATGGGTCAGAAGCTAAGGATTTATTTTTTTTTTTTTTTTTCCAAAAAGACAAATGTTGATGATTAAGAAAATAATTAATGAAGTTAACTGGACTAAATAGCTCAGAAACTTCAGTGGGAACAAGACTGGAATTTATCTAAATCAAATGCAAAAAAATTATCTGTGGCTCACATCTCATCCAGAAAGAAAAGAAAAGACTTTTATAAAAGCTTTTTAAAGGCCTAACTGGATAAACAACCATCTCATAAAAAGGATATTAGAAGTAAACAGGGAGCCTATATGGAATGGTAAAAGGACTGATCATTAAAGGAAGCTATACTTTAAATGTCATAAAGTACAAGCACATAGTGACAAATTCAAAAAGTTAAGCTGCTTTTGCCTTTACAAAGGAAAATAAAACAAGTGAGCAAAAGGCTCTTCTAATAATGTCTAACTCCTGTTCAGTGACAGGTAGAGACAAAAGACAATCTAATATGGCAGCACACCCTGACATTCCACAGAGTAACTGTTGGAATGAGGAAGCAGGTAGAAGAAAAGCACTGCCATATCTACAGTGGAAGTAAAACACTGTGTGGGCCAGGGCTGGTGTTTCCTTGGGCAAGAGGCTGGGGGCAGCCAGGGCCCCTTCTATCCAGCAAGGGCAGGGCAGGACATGGAGACACCTGAGGCAGCCACATGCTTCTTGCACATCCCTGGTGATAGTGACAGGCCAAGGCATTCTACAGCCTCTACGGGGTAGACACTGGTGTCACTTGGGGTAGAATGGAGTCCTGGGCTTGTACAGTGTGTGGGGAGCCCTGGAGGCAAACAGGATTGTTAGGGTCCCTGAGTGCACTTGGGGCTCAAGCAAAGTTTCCCCAGTGTTAAGCACTTAAGCAAAGCAAGCAGAAGCCTGGTTTTCACACACTCCTTCAAAATCAATTGTAAAAAAAGCTTCTATGAACAGCAATTCAAACTCCCTAAAATCTAAATTGGTGTCTGAAAATTCCTGTTTTTCTGTTGATGAGTAGGAGGTCTCTGGGTGATGCCTGAATTAGTGTGTCATGAAGTCATATGCTGAATTTGGGAGGGCTGGTCATCATCATTTCAGACCTTTAAGAAAAGTGACTCATAAAATGTAGCAAGAAATAATAAAAAATTTTTCAACTTAAAGATTGAATTTTATAGCTAGAAGCTATACAATGCAGAACTTGTTTTTAAAAGAAGGAAAATGAGGTCTTGGGTGGCTGAGGAACAATTGTTTATCCTTTGCAATATGGAACACCTGGAGGAAAGTGTAATTTAAGTTTTCACAATAAACAGAAAATGACATAATACACAATGAGTTTATCAAAGTTAATCATGTCCTTCCAACGGGAAGCTTTTTATACCACTATATCCTAGACAGAGCATAAATAGAATCATAGAATGGTTAGGATTGGGAAGGATCTTAAGATCATCTAGTTCCAAATCCCCCTGCCTGGGCATGTACACCTCACACTAAACAATGCCACCCAAGGTTTTGTCCAACCTGGCCTTGAACACTGCCAGGGATAGAGAATTTACAACTTCCCTGGGCAACCCGTTTCAGTGCCTCACCACCTTCACAGTAAAGAACTTCTTCCTTATATCTAACCTGAACTTCTCCTGTTTGTTTAAACCCATTACCCCTTGTTTTCTTTCTGTTTTTAACCCAAACCCCTTCCAGTTTCAACAGAAAATGAGGAGTTATTGGTGGGATGCATTTTAAGGTACAAGTGCATACTCTTGTATCACTGCTGAGCCTCCAAGTGAGTACTGACTGGGCTGTCTGGCTTGCCTGGGGTATAGTGGCTCCGTTGTGCTTGAAATCAGTTGCTTAAAACTTCAAGACTATAGCTGGTGGAGATACATAGAAAAGTGTCACCTTCTACGCTGTCCTTGTGTCATGTGCTTTTTCTACCTGATACCACAAAGTTGAAATACCTGGCAACTTTCCATCAGTATTTTTCCAGGAGCTTAAAGCCATCCAAGGTTCTGCATGTGTGGAAGCATCTCTAGTAGGTTTATGGCTGGAAATATGGTTTTTGAAATTATAATCAGATGATTTCATGGCAGTCTTTGTTCAATACCCTCACACTTCCTGGTTTCCAAAAGAACAGGTGGTCCAAGGTGGCCCTTAGTGATCTGTGTGCCAAACACTGGAGTCCAAGCGTGGGACTTCAGGAATACCTTCCTAATTCCTACTTGCACTTAGATTTTTCTTTGTTTGTTTTTCTTAAGGCCTTTAACACATTGTTCAGTAAATTTTAATCTAAAGCACTGATTTTTAGCTCAAGGTTTTTTTTTTGAGGAAGGTTAGCTGGGCCATTTGGATGTACCTGCTCTGTGCTGTGCAGCATCGCTGGGCAAGTGTTTAAGCACCTGCAGCACTGTGGAGATGGGACCCCATACTTCTGCTTCCCCAAGTTTGCTGAAGTGCTTCCATGCAGTTCTGCATCATGCTTAGTAAATGCACCCTGTCTGTATGCAGAGGAAACACACTGTTAGGCAAGGAAGAGAACTCAAACTGAAGTTAATATTTTGAGCAATTCTTACAGTTCACAGTGGAACAGATCAGAGTGGAGTTACATGGCTGCTGATGGGTGTCATCTTTCACAGCTGCAAAAGGCTTATGGTTCACATCCTCTCTAAATTCCCAGAGAATTATAGAAGATACACTTATCTATGAATGTAGAGATTTGATTAACGGGTCTGTTTGTCTTCCCTACTCTCTGTTCCATGCTACCTCAAAGCTTTGGACGCTGAGGTGCACTGCCATGTGAGACACTTCTCTTGCCTTGCTGTGCTGTTGTTGAATATTTTTTGGTTGCATTTGAGCTTACATAAAGGAAGAAAACCTGCCAAGAAACTGTATAGGCACTCCTCAGAAAAAAACTGGTCATGCGTGATGTTTCTGTTTAATGGAGGCAATGGGTGTTAGAGGTAATGCCAATGATAAGGCCTTTAGCTGGAGATCAAGGGAACCTATCCTAAAAGAAGGGTGAGATCATAAAGGTGGTGAGGTGAAAATGACTTGAGGAGACAACTGCTTAAGAGAGAAAGGAATGAGAGCTGGACCAAGAACAGAGCAAGAAACCAGAAATCTTGGGAGATGCTGGTATGGAAAAAAGGGGAAAACTAAAGAATAAGGGAGAACCCAAGAAAAATGTTTGAAAGAAAGACAACGGTGATAGTGGAGCTGCAGGCAGAGAGAAGGAGGGAGAGAAGAGGTTGCATATCACACATCACTGATAAATATCTGTATGTGTGCTTAATTTGGGGGAGTAATAGTTGTTTTCTCTCAGAAATACAAAGGTTACTTAGCTAAAACCCCAATCATCATAATTTCCTTAAACCTGTTATAACACAGCCTCAATATGTTTCCCAAGGCTTTTTGTACCTGGGTGATGTTGCCTATCTTGTTACAGTTGACAGTCCTTCCTTTAAGTGCTTCTGCTGCAAACATTCAGCCAAATTTGTTACTAAGTGTGCCTGCTTGGTAGAATAAAATATAGTGCAATGATATCAAGGTTATGTCTAGAAGGGCTGTGTTAGTGTGCCCAAGAGAGATGAAGAAGGGGTTTGTGATCCAGGATGGAGCTGCTGCACTTGCAAAGCCATGCAGACTCACCCGAGCCTGGTGTCTCTGTACACCCCTACACTTAAGCTTTTCAATCAGCCATCTGGTATTCGTTTAGCTGTCGAATCTGCCTCCTTCCTTTGCTGCAACAGCTTCCAAATCCTTAAAGTCAAACAACAACTTTAGGTATTTGACAGCAGGATAATTAAAATATCAAAATCTAAGAAATTTTAAAAAAAGATATTTTTTGGATGTTATTTTCTGTGGCAATCTGGTCTTTACAACAGCAGAAATTATTTTTTTTTTGGTTGTTTTTTTAATAAGAAGACCAAGGACTCAGTTAATGGGTGAGTGTAAATTAAATACTGCATATTGCTAGCAGTACAGCTAGTACATTTTTTCAGGAAGAAAATACTCTGTGTTCCTGCCAGAAGTCACTGCAAATTATTCCACGCTGTGGGTCACTGGTATGCCTGTGTGCAGGAGGGTCTGAGTACATGTCTGTCTCGGTGCTCCCCTGTGCTATATTAAATAAAGCTAAGAAGCAGGTAACCTTCAGCGATGGCTTTCAGCTAAGGTCAGCTGCTCAGTTTTGTTTCTGGCAGCATCCTCCTACCCACAGCTTCCTCAAGCAGTAACAGTGAGTGTGTATTTCCATTCCTATCTTCAGCCTTTTCCTGAGCTGGCAGGGATGGGACTCACCTTGCCCAGGGACACTGTGAGTCAGCAGAACAGCTCAGTGCAGAGGACCTGAGCCAGAGCAGCAGACCCTGGCTGAGCCCAAGTTGTGAACAATGTTTGTTTACAAGAAGACCGTTTTCAAGAAGGAAAACCAACTGAACAGATGCTCCAGTCCCACAGAATTTCTCTTCTGAGACTATATTTTTCCTTACAGAAGTGATAACATCTTACTACCAGAGACAATAGTATTGTCTGGGAAGTGTTTATCTGATCTCTAAAGGAAAAGATTAAGGAAATGAAGATGCACTGTTCTGATACCTACTCAACCACTGCAGAAATATCAGAGTATCCTTATAATCTGATGAATGCAAACAAGGTCATGGAAATTACCCAATAAAAGTTGAGAGCACATAATAGAGGTTTTATTGTACACCCAGGCATGCTTTCATGTTTTCAATAATATTCTCCTCTATTTTTTCCCCTTTACATGTAAAAACCTATTTTGGGATAGCCCGGAGAAGAAAAATTCTAGAAACAGCGTAGTTGTTCATCACACTTCTCAAAGGTGAAGTGTCTCAATTTACAATTGAAGAAATCCCAGACAACCCACAGATACTTTCCTGGTCTGATATCTTGACATTCACAAACCAAAATCTAGGAATTAAATGAAGTTCTGGCTCTCATAGACTCTCGAGCCACAATTTGTTTCTCAATAGTCTATGAGTGGATTTAATGTAAAATACAATCCAGTCCTCTTGGCACAGCAATTCTAACAAAATGAGGTATAATAATTGTATTTTAAAGGCCAACATTAGATATGCTTCTTGGAACACATTGGAAATTGTTCTGCGAAGTGGGGGGGTATTTTTGTTTGATGGCTTTTAATAACACTTTAGTTGCAGTTCTGAGTAAAAGGTCAATTTAAGCAGAAGTGGACTTCAAAAGTGTGAATGCAGATAGATGAGAAATTTCTAACTTTGAATAGGGGAATTGTGATTCTTCTTAGTTATGGGCTCTTGCTTGGTTTTTTGCATAGATTATGGAACTGATTGAAAGCACCTGACTGAGCAGATCAGTTGTTCTTAAAAGAACTTCATCCGTGAGTCACGCAGCTCTCACCTCAAATTCCTGTTAAAGCTTGGCAGTATCAATGTAATGGTCTCTTTGCGCAGAGTGCAAAGAGCAGATTCTGGATCCCACAGAAAGATTAAAACCCACAGCAATGAAGCAGTGTAGTTTGGGACTGCAGGCAGCATCATGTCCATCATGTCTCCTTCACTTACTGAAAATTCTTCTTTCTATCCATGTGTTTCAGAAACAGAGGAGGCTTCTTTTTGGCCTGTCATGTGCTTCATATGTGACAGCATATTTAAATTTAATCTATGGAACACCACTGTACTTCACAAAAAGAGAAATGAGGAACTCTGGCTACAAAAGAAGATCTAGGACCTGCAGGCTTGGGAAAAATATCAGTACTGTCAATGTACAAAGGACAAGCTAGAACTTTGCTGCCCTTTCCCTTACTACATCTAGTATGCAGTGCTTCCTCCCAGTGCAGAGCCTATATGCTATCTTGAGGAATATGTATCTCCTTTAAATTAGACAGGACACAAAGTGGCAACTGACAAGTTGAATACTTGTTACTTTTCATATCCTGGCTACTGCTAAGGTTCTTCAGCTCTTTGAAGACTGAAAATGTGTTTCTAAATTTGTGATTTGGAATGATACAGTGTAGAAACTTCTGCAAATAGTAGCTTTTTCAATCAAAGTGTGTAGAATGGCCCTGCTGGGTTTGGATTAACTCGTTAAAAATCTCTGCTGATAGGCTGTTAACTTTCTTTATGCCTGGTTATCTAATGGGTCTTACTGCAGTATGTTCTGAATTGAAGCTGATAGAAAAATGCTTTTGAGTATAATTTACCTCGTGACATAGGAAACTGGAAAAAGATGCCATAGCTTTTGGACAAGATAAAGGGTTCCAGTTTATCCAAAGATGATGATTTTTTTATACATAACTAGACATTGAAGTACCTTTCAGTTAGTTTCTAAATATTAATGCAACTCAATTTCAGAGCCATTAAATGGTGGCAATGAGTGTCGAAGTATTTTTCAGTCCTCATCCCTTTCTGTTGGCATCTTTATTGGCATCTTTTTGGAATAGAGAATCTTCTTGAAGGAGAAATAATTGCACTGGAATTAACTGGAAGTGGTTGCATGGTTGTTTGGGCAGAAAGTAGACTACTTAGGTTTGTGGATAAAAAGCTGTAAAGTCTTAAATTTTATGACGTGCTGTGGTTTAACTCCAGCTGGCAACTAAGCCCCAGACAGCTGCTTGCTCATTTTCCCCAAGTGGGTTAGGGGAGAGAATCAGAAGGGTAAAAGTGAGAGAACTTGTGGGTTGAGATAAAGACATTTCAATAGGCCATGCACAAACAAAGCTAAAGAAGGAATTGATTCACCACTTCCCATGATCAGGCAGGTGCTCAGCCATCTCTAGGAGAGCAGGACTCTGCCATGCAAAACAGTTACATGGGGAGGCAAATAGCATCATACCAAATGTCTCCTTTCCTTTCTTCCCCCAGATCTATGTGCTGAGCAAGGCACCATATGGTACGGGACACCCCTTTGGTCGGTTGGGTCAGCTGTCCCAGCTGTGTCCTCTCCCAGTTCCTTGTACACCCCCAGCCTGCTCACTGGTGGGCTGAGAAGTAGAAAAGGCCTTGACTCTCTGTAAGCACTGCTCAGCAGTGAAAAAAACATCCCTGTGCTACCAACTGTTTTCAGCCTAAACCCAAACCACAAATCCATACCAGTTACTATGAAGAAAATTAGCTTTATCCCAGCCAAGACAGCATTTCATTCCTTTCATTTGTATAGTAATCCCTCCAGTACTTCCTGGATTTTCTTTCTGGTAGAAGGTAACAGGGTGAATACCCCTGTGGCTACTTCAAATTAATTTCTAAATGATCCTGGAAGCCGAGTTAGATGTTACATTCTTACTCTTAATCTCTTTGATTACTTTATTGATTCTCTTCTGATATCCCTTCGATTTAATAGTGATGGCTTTCCAAGTTGTCCTGTCTCAGAGTTGAAGTTCTGCTAAAATTAGGTTTGCTGGGGTTTTCTGCTTTCTTTTCAGTTTAAACAATGTCCCTTTGAGATTTTTTTGTTTCTCTTTTGTTATGTTTTGTTTCATGGTCAAAATGGACAGGCTGACAACTATGAAAAAACAAACCAACCAAAAGAGCCTTAGTTTCTTCTATTATTTTTCATCAGAAAATGCATATCAAGAAGAGAAGAACTGATAGGCATAAACATGTTGAATGTACACTGCATGCTAGCGAAAGGAGACATGGGAGTGATGGGAAAATCTGCTTTGGTCAGAAACTAGCAGGTTTTCTAGGGGTTATTCAATATGTCCTTGAATATGCCCCTCACTTTCCAACTGATTCTGACCAGCACAGGCTGGGAGGTAGGACAGCATAAGAGCTGTTTCTCCAGAAAGCCAGCCATGTCTCAGGGCTGAGCCTGAGACATGTAATTTAGCCTCAGTGCTTTGGATGCTGAGCACTTGATTTCATAACCCAAATACACTAACAAGGTGCCATGACCTATCATAATTTATTAAAATCTTTGCATTGAGAACAAATCCTTGTGGTACTGCAAAATCTTACTGTGACTTCTCATGTGTTGAGGTTGTTTAATGCAATCTAGGATGGAGAGTCCTGCATTCTGCAGTAAATAATTCTCATTGCCACATTTCATTTCTTGCCCTGTTTCTTGATGGATGTGATGTATTTGCAGTGATTTTTATGCAGTTTCAGAGTCATGAGTTCTTCATCGAAGTTTTGTATTGAAGGAAAGGGAGGGGGGAGGAAATAAAAGGGAAAAAAGGTTAAAAAAGGAAAAAAAAACCTACAATAGCAGCAATGTAACCTTTAAAAAAACTATCAGTATTTCATCAGTAGTTTTCCACTATGTGGGCAGCCTGTTGGTCATAGAAAGCTGGTTATAAGTTAAAAAATAGCTTTTTGGGTGGCAAAATGTGACTTCTGTTAAGATAGCATTTTTTTGCAGATTACTGTTTTGAGCAGTATCTATCTATTTACTTGATTTCTGAACAGTCAAGCTGAATTCTTCCTGTCTCCAGGGGTTGAAAATTATTCTTCTCGTCTGTGATTTTAATAGGCTTCATATACTTTCAAATACTACTTTTATACCTGATAAGAAAAGGAAGCCTTCATTGTCCATATTCATAAGGAGACTTGTATTGCTATGGTAAAACTGTCTAATTTTTTTTTTTTCCTTACCCAAACATGACCCCAAAATCTCTGAAACATTTATATTTAGAACAGCGTTTTAATCCATGCAGTGATTTCCTCAGGAATCTGCCACCGTGACACTGAGAGGGATCTTCAGGCGTGCACAGATGCATATTTTTTCTGAAACAAACTAATAAACAGCTGAAGTTTAGAGTGAGAAATGCTGTAGCATGGTACTTTGAATCTGAAAACCTTGTTTTAAATAGTGTCATCCTAATTTCAGAGCAGATTTAGAATCACTTAAGTTAATTATGGAAAGAGAAAGCAGAGGACTCGTACTTTGTAGGCCTGTTAATCACACTGACTTGCACTTAATCACCCAGTCCTACATTAATCACAGAGCTTTGCATTTATGTTTTATTGCAGTGTTTTATCCAGAAACCATTTCAGGTATTACTCTAATGCTGCTTCCTTTTGAAGGATGTGGCACATCCCATAGCAGTGCTGAAAAAGGCTGAGGGCATGGAAAAGAGGAGAAAGGAGAGTGTTAAGAGAGGTAGAATATAACTGGAATAGTTTTATTCTTACTGCTGTGAAAAATATGCTGGGATCAATACCTGGGACTAACAACATTTAGCTTTGCTACTTTTATGAAAATAGAGCACCTCTGGCCTCCTATCAACCTGCTGAGGAGTTGTGATTAAATTGGAGGCAGCAATGGCATCTGCTGAATAACTGACATGATTTCTTGTAGCATCCAGGATTTCCAGTGTGTTTATCAATCTTAGTAAATATCTAGTGCATAAGCTTAATCTCCTGAATTAAGAACAAGCAAAACAAATTTACAGGATAAAAATAATAAAAGGCACAAAGCTAAGAATAATAACTCTGCCCTGTTATTACTTTGCATATTATGAGCTTTTGATGTAGAGCCTTGGGTCTTTCTAAAGAGGAACATATGAGTAACTTGGCAAGAACTACCCTATCAGGTAGCTTGTGTCATTATTTGGGCAGCCTTTGTTGCCTTAATATTGTCACAGTTTGCCTGGCCTTGTTTTCATCAATTTACCTTCAGTCAAGAACATTGCATGGATTAATATAGCATGAGTCACATTGAAGTTACGGTGGAGGGGGCATAAACCAGGAGTGCTGATGCACGAGTCTTGTTGTGCTGAATGATAAATCTTCAGGATGTGAAGTCTGAAAGAGGCATCAGATTTTAATGTCTGTTTGTAGTTAAGATGGCAACAGGATGGGTCAGAAGTCAATTTCTGACTCCTAGCTCTGGGATTGTTATTAAGAGTTGGGAAACTACATCTGTAAAATTAGACTCACTAATAGCTGATTCTTTGCATTTATAATGTGTATTAAATAAAGCTTTTCCTGCTTTCTTTTCCCTTAGCATTCTAATTCATTAATGGAATCAGAAAAGGTTTGTGTGTGGTACTTGATGATGTTGCATTCCCTTGACGTCATGGTTCAAATTGCAGTACAAATTGAGTCATTTGCATTGTAAAAGGAAGTCAGATAAGCATGGCAGATATGGACAAAAAACAACCAACCAGCTGAAAACAAACCCCAAAAGCCAACAACCAAACACCAAAGCCAATGTTTGGCTCAGTTTAGTATATTGACTTGCACCTTATATATATATTAGTGGGATTTTTTTTAGAAATAGCTCTTTCAAGGAGACTTCAAAGAGTAATTTTAACATTTTGATTATTTTAGTTATGGAATTTTAATATTTATATCTTTATTTAAAGTATCTCATACTGAACATAAAGGATGATTAAAAAAATGTGAACAATGGAATTGTGATTTCTGTGATCTACTCTCCCTTGTGATTTCTCAATGCTTTAGAAGGCACACCACCACCACTTCAAGACTGGACATTCCTGGAGTACATGTGATGATGAGAATAGGCTGTACCATCTACTTGTAGCAGAGGTGCTATGTAAGCTGGGGTTAAGTTATGCCATGCCACCCAGATGTGCTCTCTTGAAGGAGAGGCTGGTCCCAAGACTCTTGCATCCAGGATAAAATGGCACACAGTCTGGGTGGTTTTGTATTCACACTCCTGTTGCTGCAGAAAGCACAGGGTTGGTTTCTGGGCTGCAAGCACATACTGTTGGATCACATTGAGCTTTTTGTAAACCAACACACACACATATATATGTATATGTGTGTGTATGTGTGTTTATGTGTGCATATGCCATATATACAGCTATGTATGTATATACCTGGGTAGACTTATCCGTGGATATCTCATTCTCTGCAGTCCTTACTGGTTTATAGTCTTGTGAATTATGGTGGGCATCCTGCATGCAAGGTGAGAGCAGTGGCAATACTCGTAGCTGTACTAGAATACTTCTGTATTCCTAGAGAACTGCTTTTGTATTCCTATAAATGAACAAAATGTTGACTGTGGTGCATTTCTAATTGGTTGGCAGCTGCCAAATTTATGTTTATAATGCTCTAGAATATAGACTTCCAGTCAAGTATTGAAGTTGACTGTTTAATGTTAAACTGCTCCAGTGCCAGGAAATAAATGTAATGGCCCCCTCTGAAGTTTGCAAACATTTAGCTATCTAAGTAGGTAAATGTTTTGCTGAGGAGTAAAGACAGCCTTTGCTGAAAGGCAGTGAATGTTGCTTGTTTAGAAGGAAGCTGGGTGCTAGAGTACTGCTACAATCATAGAATCAACTAAATTGGAAAAGACCTTTAAGATCAACAGTTACCCAGGGACTCTCAGGCCCACCACTAAACCATGTCACTAAGGGTAAACTGATCTCTCTCATGGCTGCCTTTCATGGTCTCCAATCACAGCCAGCCTTCATCTGCCCTGTCATAGCCATACAGCTGCTGCCCTTACACCTCAAGACCTCCCCTCAAGGCCCATTGCTGCCTCTGCTCTTACCTCATGATCTCCTCTTACAACTGCCCCCCCACTTCCCCCTATGATCTTCCCTCACAGTCACCCCACCTCTTCCCTCAAGATCTCTCCTCACCCCTCATGGCAGCCCTTCATTATATTCCCTCACGACCGCCTCTTCTGTCGCCTCATGATTTCCCCTCATGGCCACCCCACCTCTCCCCTCAAGATCTCTCCTTGCCCCTCATTATCTTCCCTCACGACTGCCTCACCAGTCCTCTCATGATTTCCCTTCATGGCTGCCCCTCCTGGCCCCTCAGTCGTTGCATTTCATGAATAAGGCAGGGATTAGTTAACTTGAGAATAGTCTAAGGGTGTTAACTGCCTGCAGGGTAAGCAACTGGAGCACTGTGAATACCTGGAGGGCTGGTTTTTCCCCATAAACAGGATTGGGCAATGGATATGCCATGGTCCTGTTCATTGATGGATTGGGGAGGCCTTTAAATACTTCTGTTTCTAAAAGTTCACAGAGGTAGGTGCCATTCTTTTTTTTTTTCTCCTCCCATAGTCCCCATGGGGAACTGGAGTCATTTTAGCTCTGTCAGCAATCTCGCTGTCTGCAGAGATAAGCATCGGGCAAAATCTAATAGATTGCATTTTATATTGTGTAATCTAATACTCAGAGATACATTATAAAAGAAGTAAATTATTGACCAGCTTGCACAACTTCAGGATGTCAGCTTTTATGGGACTTTTTGCTGGGGAATGCGTTAAATCTTTCTATTAGAGTAATTTTTACTGTTATAGTAGATAACAGGATTCTGAAAATAACCATCTAATTCCCTGGAAATCTTAGTGTTTCTTGGAGCTTCTGCCTTCAAATACCATCCTAACTGTCCTCTGTGAAAGGAGCAGAGAGGTGAAATTCAGTAATAGGAGATGCTCAGGCTCAGATTAAAGTAGTTCATTGGTGTGTTGGATCAAGAAGGTTGTCTGTCATACTCCTTTCCTGTATTATAATAATGTAGCATCACATGCATATGGGTTTGCACATCACAGAGCAGGACCCGCCTCATTCCTTTTCAGCCTTTTTGTAACCATGCCTCCTGTATGCCTCATCCTGCCATCAGTACCTTCTACTGCTGAGTGGAAAGCTGGCTTTCTAGGGACAGATCTGATCAACAGTAGTATATACTTTTCAAGACCAGGTTGGACGAAGCCTTGCATGGCATGGTTTAGTGTGAGGTGTTCCTGCTTATGGTAGGGGGGTTGGAAATAGATTATCTTAAGGTCCTTTCCAACACTAACTAAACACTATGATTGTATGATTATTGCTGACATGGCAATGCAGACCTTGGGTCTGCAAGGAAGACTCTTGGAGCCAGGGAGGACCCTTGGTAAGCTGGGGACTTTGCCCTGCTGGGGCAGGGATCTCCTTATCCAGTTGGGTCCTCTGCCAGCTTGCTGAACAAAAGCTCTATTCCCAGCCATTCGAGAACATCTACTGGTAACAGAGTTTCACAAAGATACAGGTGAGCAGTTCTGGCTTGGACTAGACCACCTCACATGTTCCCTCTGACACTGCAATAGCAGCTCCTGACTGCAAAACAGCATCTCATGCATTTGCAGCCCAGACCTCTCCACTGCTAGGCTCTAGCTGACAGACAGAGTGTACCTCAGGGGGTAGAAGGAGACGAAAGAGGAAAGGGGAGGGAAAGGTGGGGAGGGAAGGTGAGGCCCAGGGGATGCTACCACCTCAAGGAAGTCCACATTGCTACAACCCAATGAGGCATATTTATCAGGCACAGACCCGTGTACTTCTCAGGTCTGTTCTGTGAACAAATTAAGATTTCCCTGTGAGGAGGAGTGGTTAAAATCATCTAGCCTGAAAAGCTCTGAAATGCCAATTTAGATATTGATGTTGAAAAATGATCGCCATACAGAAAGGACAAAAACTATGGCATGTGTAATTCTTGGCCACTGCTATTCCACAAAAAGTTAAGCTTTAAGCCGCCATAGTGAAACTGCTAATCAGTAGCTTCATAGACAAAATTATGCTGTAATAAATTGCTACCCTACAATGTTCTATTCACAACCTGCATTTGCAGTATTTGTGGAGGTTTTTAGAATGAATCCAGCAAATATCTGCCCAAATTGAGATGCAACTTCTTGCAATTTATTTTCTAGCCATACTGTATGCATCAAATTTTACATCGTTATCGGCTTTTGTTAGTCTCTACTCCCTATGAAATAACCATATATACAAGATCTACCACTCACAACTTGGCTTCTTTTTGTTAATGGTAGTGCTATTCTTAACGTTAGACATGAGGCATTCACATAAGTTATAAATACATAATTAAGATTTAAAAAGCAACAGTAAGAATTATCTTAATATGTGGTGTTCAGAATTCACTCAAATATTTGTACTTTGCCAACAAAAATGAAAAGGCTAACATCCATAAAATAGCATACAGTGAAACAATGAAATGGCAAGAAGACTAGATATCAAAAGAACTGAATTATCTTACATTTAAATAATGAAACATTCAAGCCTAGCTTTGCAGCAAAAGGCTGAAAGGGAGATTTAGAAGCTTAAAATGATGAAAAAGCCACAATGTGGTATCGCCATCCATCTACAAAGAACATTGCTGCCTCTTCTCAGTCCTCAGTGACTGAGAGTACCAAGGCATTATTTCTCCCAATGACACATTTACTGTTAAACACTTTTACTGCTGCTACTTCGTGTTTGCAAATTGCAAACACATTCTGACCCTGCCCTATACAGTGTGAGCACTTTTCCTTCTCCGCTGTTTATGATCACTCATATCTTGAAAGTTAGTCATCTTTATGGGCTTTTCTATCACTTGTAAGCAATATATATTTACATCAAAATACAAATACATGAGCTGAAACAAACACTGAGCAAAGTGGGTAATTGCTGAAAAAGTAAATCAAAGCTTATGACTAAACCCTGGCATTCTCCGATTTTGTAATTTTTTTATTGTGGATTGCCCTTTTTATGTAAATTAAAAATCTTTGGTCCAAATTGTAACATTTTATAATTATTTTGACTATTTGTAAGTAACTATTATCATAGGTACAATGAAGGAATTATGGGCATGCATCTTGGCACATATCTGAACAAACTATCGTGCCCAATTATTAATTTTAACAGAGGTATTATTCCAGTATACTGTTGATAGATTGCCACACTGAAAAACAAAGTAAGCATCTGAAATATTCTGAATTACTGACAGCCTTCACAAGATCTTTTGCAGCACTCACGATTTCTGTGTAATTTAATTTAGACATACAAGTAAAATTAGATATTTCAGAAAAGAACTAGACCCTAAAATAAACAATCCTTCTTGATGATAACCATGATGGAAACACAGTGTGCTTCCATAAACTAATATTAATTTAAGAAATTATACTTCTGTTGCTGAGCTTTCATTACAAGATGTGAAATATTTTGATGGGGCTTCAAGAAGCATTAGGTATTCTGATGAGGTCCTAAAAGCACAGCTGTCAGTCATACCCTTGGCTCTGTCAGTCATATCAGCACACTGAAAAGAAGTCTTCTCCAGGATAAGTGCTCCTCAGAGATCTGCAGTTGCTGCTTGACCTACAGCTGAAAGGCAAGTGCTTCACTCACTAGATCTATTAGCCCTTTGACTTCATTCTTTCACCAACTAATATAAATACATTGCTGAAGTGAGTGATTAATTCAATTTCTTCAGAGAATGTGCTAAATTCTGAAAGTCTTTAGTGAGACTATCCACAAAGGCTCCAAAACAGTCATATAATGAGTTATTAATTACAGAATTGCAGTCAGAAATCTGGTGAGAACCACTAAATTTTTAGATTATTTTTCTTTTCATCTTCTCTCCAAGAATAGCCTTTCCTTACTGCCCACAGCTTCATTTAACAGAGACACTAGATCAGCTTTCATCTCCATCTATTTTTATGTAGTTATGTTTTATACTGGGAGCCTGTTCGACAAATCACCATTGTCCCATTTCTTTTCCATACTTTTCAGGTTCAACATCAATGCAACAGTGCAACCAATAGCTAAAGAAACAAGACTTCCATTAAAAAGCTGCACAAGTTAGACAATTTAAAGCAGCAGAAGAAACCGTAGAACACCTGTGAACATACTGTTGAATGCCAGCCTTTCCTTCCATTGCTGGAAAGAACCAACAAATATTTAAAATCACTCAAGATACCACCATGCAGTAGGGACTCTGGGTCTGACATTCTATCGCTTCAACATTAAAAATGCCTTTTTTAAAATTCCATATTTAAGATATATCTTGGCATCTTCTAATGCAAGCATGGCACTGTGGTGAAAACACTAGACAATATAAGTGCTCGATCTAGAACAGGAAGTTCCCTTCCAAACATGTTAACAATCTTTTTCATTTGTATTCGGATAGAGAATATATAGTCAGTTTTGATTTCATCTTTTAAATTTTGTAATCAAGGTTATATTAATCAAACAAATTCACAAAGCTGGACATAACGGGATAAACAACTCCACAATATCTTCTAGAAGCATTCTAAACAGAATGCTTAAATCTCACTCTGTGGAGAGAAAAGAAGGAATGCTTCTTTCTGCATGTGTTATGATCAATTCTAGTTTTACCTACTGGAACAGTTATAACTGTAAAAGAGAGGCTGTATCTGCTCCTCCACTCCTCTGATTTGCCTTAAGCTTCACCAGTTTTCAAAACCCAAAACCAAACCCATACACAAGAATGCCCCCTCTCCCCCCGCCAAAGCCTGAAAACCATGCAAAGACAAGCACTTCATGTTTAAAGCATTGGGTAACACAGACATTCCTTTTCGGTATTCACAGAGCAGTTGCAGCTTAGTCCAGAGAAATGAGCAAGAGCATTTGCAACTCCTGCAGTACGCATATATTTACAAAAAATTCTTCACATTTATGCCATTAACTAAAAAATATTAAACTAGCTAAAAATTTCTGATAAAAAGTCAAGCATTCAACAGTGTTATAACAAGAGGTTGTTTGAAAGCTAGCAATCAACTGGAAGAATTAGAATTCAAACTAAAAAAAGTAAAATATATGTAGCTATATGCAATTTGGTTGCCATTTTCAACAGTGACAATTGGTTCTAGTACCCTCAACTCAGGAAACAACCATAAATGGATAAAATAAAAGATAAATGATAAACTGATAAAATAAGGGCTTACTTGGACAACCTGCACTGCACAGTGTCTGTGCAGTGACTAACAATAACCTGAGCTTAATGTAACTTGAAGGATGCCTCAGAAAGACTGCATATCAGTGATGGAAAGCATGATCCTTTCAATACAGTATGCACTGCACTATGCATTTAGTCCTTTGAGAGCTTTCAAGATGAAAAGACTATAGTTATTACTACCATCATTATTATTAATGAAAAATACACATGTAAAATTAGGTTTTGAACACAATGTTTTATGGCCCCTATTTGTCTCAGTGGACATACACCATAATGGCTTTAACAGACCTTTAACACTCACTGACTAATTAATCTTTACACTCTGGACCCAGCACTGAGTTTTATTCAGTATGGAGCAGAAAATAGGATCTGTGGATTGGGCTTGCAAAGTCCACTGCATGAATAAATTGTCAGGCTGCAGGAAGAGCTGGTATTAAAGAGCTCCACTCCTCCCCTCACTACTCCTGTAACAGCCTTCAGCAGCCACTGAAGCTTCCCCTTGCAAACTTCTTACATACAATTTATTTTTATTTCCTAAAGTGACTATTTCCAACCTTACAGAGACTCAGTCTTCCAAACACATTGACACTGATAGAAAAAATATATTACAGGGACTCGATATCGCTTTCAAATACAACTGCATTTTCAACACAACCAAAGCCTGCACAAGCAAATTCTGCTTTCCTATAGAGAGCACACACAAACCATACAAATTAATAGACCCCAGCAATTCATCAGAAAAACCTTTAGGCTTCCATTTCAAACTCAAACATGTTCTAAATATGAAGTAGCACAGGGAAAATATTCTGCAAAAAGCACAAAGAGAAAATACACCATGCAATTCCTTAATAGAATAAATTCAATCTTTACTCCTCGTAGAAGAATTGTAAAAGCATTGTAAAAGAATAAGCATATAGGGGTAAATTTCTCTCATCTTATTTGCATGAATCAGCTTTAGTCTGTATAGCTTACCTCAAAACTTGCTGTACTTCAGCTGTAAAGCCAGGCAACCACAACTCCATCTTCAGGTATAAAAAATAAAACATTATGTTTTTACTAGTAAAGCTTCAGTGGCAGAGACTTCATCAGGATGAAATTATTAAGGATTCTAATTGTTTTTTTCTAGGATAAGTATGGTTAAACTTTGGTAACACTATTCAAGAGCATGACATCTGTTTTATTCCCATAGCTAACTTCAAGAATAGCTTATTCCATTTCTTTCACAAGTAAAATTATATTAGAAAGGCCTTATGAACTGCAGCACAATAAGCGGTAATGATGGTGCCACAGCACTCATTTTGAGAGGCAAAAGTGACCTCCCTAGACTGTTGCTTTAGCAAGGAAGATCAAGAATTAGTCATGGTGTATTTCTTACAACAAAGTATTTATTTCTCTGTATGCCTACAGAAATACTACTTGTCAGATTAGCTCTTTTTCCTTTGGAGTTTCAAACCACTTGTGTAGCCAGTCTGCTTTTCACGGCACAGAGCTATTAATTAAAGTCCAGAAGGACTGAAATCTGCTCTTATTAATGGTTGGGTAGTCCCAACTAAAGACACATATACTACACCTCAGTCTGTTCGCCTTACTCCCCTTGTGTTTCCTCACTTGTTGAAGCACACTTTCATAAATTCCACAAAATCCTCCCTATCAGTGAGCCATAGCCTACTCTCAAGCCCCCTCTAACTGATATCTCACCCTGGAAAAGGGAAACAGACATGAATTAACTAGGAAACAAAATCCTCATTGCCATTACAGCTTATGGTTTTATCTCCCAAAATATTTTCCCATTATATACAAAAGAAAAGAAAGCTAGTAACGCTCTATGCAGGGACTGGGCTTTGTGAGTTAGAATAATGGAAAATTAAAATAAGTAATCTAAAGGTAATTTCTATTTAATTTGAATCCCATTTCTGTGTGACAGCATCTGCCGTGCTGAGAGATTCTGACAGGAACAGTCCAGTCACAATTACAAACACATGAAGCCGGAAGCTGACTCTCTTCCCACTTACCTGCAGTCCTCCCAGGTGGGGGAGGAATGTTACTAAGCATTGTGTAAACTTTCACTTCTGCTTTAGAATTAAAAGAAACCCTGACTTTAAAAAAATAAGGAATCTATTAGATTAGTTTTTACTTAGATTAACCACTTAGCCAAAGGCCACATCTAGCCTAACTTCCTAACTGGCTACACACTATGCATGTGTTTTAAAAGCAACGTGGTGCAGAAAAGAGTTGTTTTGTAAACACCTGTATCACATTCATCATTAGGACTGAAATAGCCCTAGCTCTGTCCATCAGAAAACTGTAAGCAAAAGAAAAATTCCAGCAGAAGAAAGACTGGAAAATGCAGCTGCATAATTCCAGTCTATTGGTCGAGTTCATCAGGAAGCACAAATAAGGATCCACAGCATATCTCTTACATACAACATGAAGGGTATGGTTCGAAGCAGAAAAGGAAGGGAGGTCAGTATTAAAGCAGAAGCTTAACTTTCATAGCCTACTGCCACAGCCTCATCTGCACCAGCACGCAATTTCACAGCCAGGAATGAATAGGCTGCTGGCTGCTGTGAATTTAAAATGCAAGTCAAATCTAATGTACAACTGGATTGAGGTGGTATCAGATGTGCCTCGATTCCTTCTGCTTCATGTATGTGATTTGAAAAAAGACAGTGACCCTTGGACCTAAATTTGTTAATGGCACCTCCACACTGGAATAGTAACAAGCTTTTTTTTTTGAAACTAATGGAAAACTGCAATGTAAAGGGCAGGACAAAGGGCTCTGGTTTGGTTTTTTTTTGGTTTTGCTACATCTGTTGTGAAAAGAAAATAAAAATCGTTGTCAAACGTTTCATAAAACAGGTCAGAGCATATATTCATTATAGAACAGTGCCATTACAGTGCTTACTTACATAGAACATTTGGTTTGACTTGAAACATATCTCATTATTTGGAAGCTCCTGAACAAAATATTCACACATACATCCCCACTCCATTATATTGATCAGCAGCCGAATATCATTTGCAGCCATGACTGACATGGGAACAGGAGCTTGACTTCTGTTGGGACTTCTGCATCGGATCGCTGCCTTAAAAAGCTTGGTAGCCAAAGTTTTCATAAAAATGGAATTATCCATATAAATGTGTCTGGGAGAGAATTTAACCTCACAAACCCAGAAATCTGAAGGAGAAAATCTGAAGATTAAATGAATAAATATACCTATAAGAACTCTGATTTTTAGAAATGTAATAGCTTAACTTTGATGTACTGGCTTCCAAAAATCAACTAATGAAACTGAAATAAGGTCACTAAAATTCTGAATAAGAGCATCCACAAAGTGAATTAATGCAGTTTAGTTACTATTTTAAACTCCTATGATTATTTTCTTCTCGGTGTCTTCATTTAGATACACCTATGGTTTAATTTTCGTGGAGGCACTGATAATTACAAGCATTGTCTCCATAGAAAATGTTTTGACTTTTATGAATGGATTTTTAAATTACTCAAATTATGTATGTATGGGATTGTTTTTGTTTAATCATGCTCATTTAAATAGAATTTAAAATACTCCTTACATTCATTTTTTTCTAAAGTTACATGATTTCTAAAGACTTTATCCTGCACTTCAAAGGTACCTGAGGGTAACTTAAGAGTTTCTTCTTTCTCAGTATCAATGGGTGAATAATGAAACTCCTCTATGCACAGCTGAGGCACACATATAATCTGTACATGCGTATTTAGTATTTCCTATATTTAAGTTACATCATGCTTTGCAAATATACTAAAGTATCACACAGACAAGAGACTCATACCATTGCCCTCAATGTTACAAATAGGAAAACAGAGCTCTTCAACCAAGTGCCTGCCTGAACACTTAGAAGGATCATTGGTACAACAGCAACAACCCAAACCCCACATTTAACCTTATGTTTTAAACCTAGGTTGGCTAGATAATACTCTAGAAGGAGGGCCTTTTTTTGTTTTTTGACAGTGATATGTACCCTGAATTTCAGAAAAACAGAAAATCATCTTGTTTCAGGTCTTTAATGAATGCAATGAAAGACTTCTCTGCTTAGAGGCCTGGAATAGTCTCAATAAGCCAGTCTGGAAGTCTCAGCTACTTCATTTTTTTGCTAAACAATAGATGTTGAACATGGGACAGCAAAATATACTGGCACAAACAATATAATTTGTCAACACCAGTACTGCAAAGGATTTAGTGACCACCACTGCATATTTGAAACAGCTTTTATTCTGCTCTTCAACCACATAAGCACTTATCTGTGAGAATAATGAAAATCCTTCAGACCCCGACCAAGAGGGTGGCTGAAATATTTGTGCCACGGCTTCCAAGTGTGAAAGGGAAACATATCCAGGCCATGTTAAATGCTGTCTTTTTTCTTCCCTCGTGATGCACAGACCCAATGGAAAGCTGATGTACGATTAGCTCTCCTGACACCACAGGACACTAATAAGTAAGAGCATTAATGTAATGAAGACAATAGTAAATTATCATTTAGAGTACCACTCAGAGAACCAACACAAAATCCTATCCCTAGAAAAGATCCTGCAAAGCAAATACTGATTTAGGCAGGAAAGCAAAAGACTTCTTCAAACATGCTCAGTGAAGCAGTATTAACTTTTTTTGATGAGTCACCACAGTGAGCAAATGAACCTTGATTCACAATGAAAGGCATGGTTATCCCTGACTTCTGAGATCTTATTCCTGCTTGCATGTTGGTTGGATGACTCCTAAAATTTTGGCAAATTCAGCTCTTCTTTTATTTTTCTTCTATTCTTTCTTTAATTTTCTTTTCCTTTAATTTTGCCAGTCATCTCTAAGGTGTGAGAGCCTTTACTGAGCCTCCACTACTGTGTCTCTTGAAGCCTGCCTTTCCTATTTCTTTGACTACCTTTTGTTCTCCCAAATCCAGCAGTGTCAGACTTCTTTATTAAATAAATTATATTAATAAAGACGTCAAACTGCTTGAGCAGGAGTAATTCCTATGTTAATAAAACCCAGTAAAAGCATGTCTTTGACTTCACCTTCATATTTTTAAATTCTATTTTGTAACGACAAATAGAGCACTTTTAGCTTTATTTTTCTAAATGATTATTACATTTCTGTGATGGATAAAGGCAATATGTATTTGCCAGAAAAAAAAAAACCAGAAAATTAGATGAAAGCAATACACATGGAATTAACTGAGATGAAATCCTCCCTTGTGATGGATGGCTTGAAGTTTCACTAATCAGAGAAGTTTGCTTAGAAACAAAATAATTTTAGATTATTTCAAAAAACATGCTACATAGACAATAAATAAGAAAAAACCCAGTGAAAATATTAGCTAATATAAATACAAATGGATTACTAATCTAAGTGCAAAGATTCTTTTTTTTTTCCTTTCTCTGCTCACAACCTTATTCCTGCCCCCAAGCAACTCACTTAATCTTTTTTCTTCACGCATTTTGTCTGTAAAATAGGAATAAACCAACATAATTTATCCCAACGACATAATATGTGAGGTAGAGTAAGACAAAAAGTAACAAAATCTAAACATCTCATAATTGTTTAAATATGATTTAGCACACCAGGATGACATACATAATCTTAGCTTGTGTTCTCTTCAGGAAAAAAACCCTATGAATTACTTAAAATGTGTATGTTTTTCACTATAAAGCATTCGACTAAATCTTTGTCTTCTATTTTGTATCATTTTCAGCTACATAAAAGATGAAGCAGAGGTATTTCTAGTTGTTATCCTTAGACTTTAACTCTTGGGTAACTCTTCTCATTTACCACCTTTCACCACAAATTAGCATGTACATCAAGACCAGTTCATTATCCTTTAGCAGCTTGTTACAAAGATGAAAAAAGAATTGCACCTAAAGTGCTCTGAATTGTTTACTGGTTAGTAAAATCAGTACTGAATAATTTTATAGTTCAGAATAATCAGTTTGCTTTTCTTCCTTTCTAATCAAAAAGCTCTGAGAATAAAATTTACATTCTAAGCAAATAAATGATCATTGTCAGAAAGTTCCATCATGTTTGTTTTCTGAAGGTAAGAAGGATGTCTATATAAAATAAATAAGAACCACAATTATATAAATAAAGCTACAATATGAGTGCATTCTGGTGTTTCTAAATGGAGCACTTTGGGAAACTGTAGTTGAAAAATTACTCTTAGCATATAACAACTCCAACTCAGAGAAAAATGCCATCTACATCTTACAGATTTATAGAAAAGTTCCATTATTAATATATCTCAAATGTTTGTATACTACCTAGGAGAATAATATATTGCAGTCTTCAGGAACAAATAAAACCAAGCTTAGCATATGATTGTCCTGCTGACATGAAATTTCACTTCACATTAGCGAAGTGACAGTTACTTTATACAGGGCCCCAGCACAGCAGAACTGGAAAGTGAGTAGAGCATTCAAACACATGGAAAATAGTGGTGGCCAAACTGTCACAAAATTATTGTAAACATTAATAACATCACCATGAAAACTGTAAAAATTAAACCAGCTGCTTGTTACAGGGAACTCGGATGTAACCTGGGTATTAATTCTTAAGGATTAGAAAAGAACAAAAAAGATAAACTAACATGGCATCATTCTAGCCATGGGCTCTGCAGCAGCGTGATAGTTCCAGCTATGAAGCAGTCTCACTGAGCTCAACCACTGACATGACAAATATGGACTGGGAGGGGAAGCTTACATGGGGATCGCACAAGAACAATTCCAAAACCCCGAGAGGCCTGTGCAAACACTGCCTGCTGGGTTTGGCAGGGCCTGAGCTTGAGAAGAGCACCTCATAATGCACCAGACGCTATTCCTGCCTCCAATCAGTGCATGTACCTCAGTAGTTAGTTTGTTCTCGGTATTGTATGAGTTTAAATCTGCACTGAAATGTTCTCAAAATATCTTTAACCATATTCTTCAGAAAAAGAAAAGAGTATTTGTACAATGAGCAGAACAATCTTCCATTAGTGCTCTCATGAAATTATTTTGTATGTTGTTTATCACTATATGTGAATTCATGCCACACTTTTAAATGCACTTAGAAATTTAAACAACAAATAAACCCCCCTAAACTCTGCAAAGGGTGTCAGGTCATCACAGAAATCCTTATGCTGTGGAAGAACAATGATCATAAAGGGTATTAAATGAGAGTGAACCTTTGAGGTTGATTAAACACAGTGACAAAATATTGATGTAAAAAACCATAGCATTTTTATTAGTCATTGGATTCTGATCTTTCACTTTATTTATGCCATTTTTCCTTTTCCAGTCTTAAATTTACTTTCTGATCCAATTTGCTGTTGAAAGTCTTATTATGATTTGTTCTGGAAAACAGACCCCCAAAAATATCTCCAAATAATACAAACATTACAGTGTCTTCACTTGTCAGCAGGATGTGTTGAAACTTGTCTTCAAACTGATATTCCCTCACTGGGCAACTTTAGTAGATCAACGTATACATTAAGCTTATTTTAATATATTGGTATTCTAGCATGCCACTTAGGAGCCCAGCACTCTTAGCTCTATTCTAGAAAATAAACCAAATAACCTGGAAAGTGGACTCATCATACCTACTTCACAATATTTGGCTATTTTAATTCCCCAATTTTCCATAATATGAATGCATAGTCAGTTGACAAAAACTGGAAAACGACCTCATACAACTAAAATATTTGAGTCTGTTGAGTTGAACATTCCTTCTAAACTCCTATTTAACAACCTGATTAATTCACAGTTAGGGAAAGCTTTAATTCTGAACTCCACATAGGTAGGCAGAACTGCTTTCCAAGATGCCAGCAGCCACTCACCTGTCCCACAGCCCACACTAAAGTACCCTGCCATTTGCACCTGCAAGCTGGTCCCTGCATACCACTGCGTGGGTTGGGGATCTGGGCAAGCTGCTCACTTGTGCTTCATCCCCCTCTCTCAGATAATGCTTTCCCTAGCTACCATCTGTTAGAGCACTTCTGCATTTACAGACAGCCTGCCTGCTATGTTAAAAAACATGTCTTATTGTGACAATTGTCTGTTTAGCATAGGGTTATTTCAAAGACTTGCACATTAGGTATCTACATAGATATGGACTTGACTATCGCTGCACTTCACAGAGAGTCAGTTACACCACTGATTTTTCCTTCAGCCAGTCTGTGGTTTGGAAACATTAAACAACAACTCTATGGCTATATGAATTTAAGAAGCTTTTTCCCTCAAGAGCTTAAGTAGTATTTATATTTGTAGCCTAAATACTTCTTAAAGGACTCCACTGAACTCAGGAATTAAGCAAAGGCTTTTTACTAGGAATAAAATTTCTTAAGGTTTTAGGAAAGTCATTTTGCACTAGTTTTTTTTTTTTTTTCTTTCCCCAAATTAACACAAAAAGACAAATGACAATTTAAGAGAGCTGACAGTAAGATAATTTGGAAAAGCTCATTAGTTCTTGTTAAATTAGAAACTCATGAGCTGATGAAGAAAAGAAGGAATGCTAAACGCAGTTAAGGCACATCATCATCAGGTAAATAAAGCCAACCACATACATTTCAGCCATCCTTAAAATATCAATTGTGCCGAATGCACTGAGCAACAACAGCAGAGAAAGAAAAAGTATGCACACCCATTATACTTGCCACCATCACTCACAACCTCTTCTGGGCTTGGTCCATGCTAACATCTGGGAACACACCCTCCCCTTCTGTGCTTCTCCTGACATTGTCAGATAATGCTTCCCAGGTTGCAGAATGCATGACCTGTTTTCCTTGCTTCCACTTCCCAAAATGGAAACATACTGCAGATAACAGAAGAGGAGGATCCAATAGGAGTGTGAAGGTGAGCTTACAGCAGCATTTTCCTGTGCTGCCTAAAGTACATATGTTGCTGATGAGCTGCAGGGTACTGCCTGCATCTACAGCCATGCTATTGGCTTCCCACAGATCTATTTTATTGTTGCTCCATAGCAATTCCACTATGTAGGCAAGAAGCAGAACCTACTCCTGCATCATTACCACCAGATGATGCTCCCAAGCTGTAGAGCAATGCCAGCTGATACCATCTGACACGTGCCTTTCCTTTTACCTCCTTCCAGGTTATTTTGCAAAGCCGTATCTTTACTTCTCTCCCTGGCTGGGATAGCCACTTTATTGATAAGAATTTCCAGAAAAGAGCTAGCTCCAGAAATTCTGCTAATGCTTTCTCTTCTTGCTGCTTCTTGCTGGAGTTAGCACCCTAAAGCCCCTACTGATACCTTTTGCTCTTTATCCCTCTTTCAAGCATTGCCCCTGACTGGCCTTATTAATCTTTTCTTTATCTTGGTAACTCTCTTTCATATCAGTCTTTATATCTCAAAATTTACCTTGCCTTTTCAACACTGAAGATACTGTCACTTAATTTAGCTTCATTAGAAAAATTCTTTTCAGGGAATTTAAAAGCCTTTAATTTACCAGCATAACTGTGCACATTAGGAGTACTTAAGAAAGGATGTCCAATGTGAGAAAATCATGCAATCGTTTACTGAATGCAGAGAAAAAAAGAAGAAAACAAATGTGTTTAAAATATATTGTCAAGAATCTAAAGAATCTTGCAAAGAATTCCTTGAGAGAGAGAAAAAAAGAACTAGAAAATTTGACAGACACACTCTACCACCTGCGTATCCAAAAATATCTACAGATTTCAGCAGAAATATAAAACTTCAAGCATAACAGTCTCCTTGACAGTAAGACAAGAAGCCACTTTCCACAAGTGCCCTCTCTCCCCTCATCTGCATTTCAGATTACGCTGTATGTTAATTTACAACCTCGAGTCATCAGAAATTTAAGATAGTCTGTACAAAGACGTTTTTAAGTGGAACAGGAGGAAGATAAATGATAAGGATACACAGTTTGCCCTCTTACGCAACAGGGTTGTCTTATTACTTTGGCTGCTCAATCTGCTAACAGATTTCCTTTGGGTTTTTTGAAGGAGGTTTTTGACTGCCAAAGATCATATGCAGAATTTAACCACAATACTCTCTTCTTGGAGCTGCTGACAACAGAAAAATATCTTTTAATAAAAAGGCTGTAGGAAGGTAAAGTTTGTGCAGAGCTTGAGCTCAACTGCACCCTCTGTCTTGAAAGCTGAAATGAAAAAGGCCTTTTAGGCATGTCTTCTCTGTAGGGAAGAATTTCTCTTACATGAGCAAACAATAAATTAAATACTTATTTTAAACATCTCACTACAGATGAACAAAATTAATATAAACCAAACAATTTGGCATCTTTTCAGGCGTACTGTACAAACACAACTCTATATACACTATACTGCTGGACTTAATATAGGCTTTAAACATATTTGGTACAATTCTTCTTATTTTAAAAAACATACTTGATATTCACTAATGCTACCAATAACTATTAGACTGTTTCCTTGCTAAATAGTCATACGACCTCCAGAGACACAGATTTTACTTCCTATTCTGAAAACCAGTATCATAAACATGTCCAGGGGCTTAATTTAATCAATTATTTTGTGTAAATTTACTGTGCATTTTGGTAACAGCAATTTGTGACATGCTACCATATCTTCAGTCTTGCAGAACATTGTTTAAGTCACATGAAGAGGTTCTAAGGTAAATCTCTATCAATTTGAGCCATTTGTTTACTGTGTCCTGGTGTAAGTGCAAGTGAAGAAGGGGATCAACTTAGGAAAGCTAAAGCCCTGACAGAATTAAATCAGGTCAGGCATGTCAAGGGCAACAAGAAAAGTTTCTTTAGGTACATCAGTGGTAAAAGGAAGACTAGGGAAATTGTGAGCCCTCACTGGAAGGACATGGGAGCCCTGGTTATCTGGGACATGGAGAAGGCTGAGGTACTCGATGACTCTTCTACCTCTGTCTTCACTGGCAAGTGCTCCAGCCACGCTGCTCAAGTTGCACGAGGCAAAGACAGGGACTGGGAAAATAGAGAACCACCTGCTGTAGGAGAAGATCAGGTTCATAACCACTCAAGGAACATTAAAGTGCATAAGTCTACGGGATCTGATGAGATGCATCCATGAGTCCTGAGGGAACTGGTGGATTGCATCCAAAGGAGCGTGACCAGCAGGTCAAAGGAGGTGATCCTGCCCCTCTACT
>JBAFWW010012886.1:0-21042 GCA_036873685.1 Agapornis canus
TATAGGCCCCCTTCAGATACTGGAAGGCTGCTGTGAGGTCTCCACACAGCCTTCTTTTCTCCAAGCTGAACAGCCCCGACTTTCTTAGCCTATCTTCATATGGGAGATGCTCCAGTTCCCTGATCATCCTCGTGGCAGGTGCTGCTCTCCAAATACTGTTTCCTATTGTGTATTTATGGAGCACATAGATCATGAGATGGTTCCCAACCTCTGTGAAACAGCCTTTACTTTTTGAACCTACCAAGTGCTATAGGTTGGCAGTTTTAAAAAAGTCTCAGGTTTGTAAAGTATGTGGGCTTTTTGTTACAAGCACCAAATAATTTTACTGTAAACTGCTGTAAAAACAGTTTTGGATGAAAGCCGTTTTCTCTGACAGGGAAGGTATAAACAGTAGATGGTAGTAATTTTTTCAGCATTTGTGAGGTGATCTGTAGGAAAAAAAGAAACAACCCAATGAAAATGAATTTATGTATGGTGTTAAGTAAATCACAGGGATATGTGGTATTTTTCTATGCTTCCCAGAGCAGTGTATAATCAGCAACTGTATTTGTATTATTTAACTTGAATGGTATATGGTAATGATCTGTAAGACGACTTGGTGCTCTTAGTTAGCAGCTAAATTGATTAATTTTAGGATTTGAGATTGTAGACTTAATACCTTTGGTATTGTTTCTCAAGGATATTGCATATTACTTAATAAATAATGTGCTACTCTTTATGACAGAATTGCTAGAAGTGAGGATCCATTAAGGCTTAGTTTTACAGTGTATGATCTCTGTTTTTCTTGAGTAGTTTTATTCTTAATTAATCTTGACATTCTCTGGTAAATGTGCTAAAACAGCAGTTTGTAGGAGTCTTGAGTAGGTGATTGTTTTTCCTTCTATAAGGCAGTCTGCATTCCTCAGATAGGTTGAGAACAAATTAGTAGGCTACTCCAAATATTTCCAAAGAATGTTTGTTTGAGCCCAAGATGTCTCCAATACAGTGGTCAAGTTTGCTTTCCTTTTTGTTCCTTCTGAGTTAGGGAATTCTGTCTCCTCTGACTTTGCCTCAGTAAGTGCTACAAGACTGGGCAATTAGAAACTGTAATGCTGACTGTGGTTTTGGCATCAGAAATGGGTTTTAACACCCTTGGATTACCTTTCAGTTGGCAATTGGGCATCAGATTAGAAGGTTTATTAAAACAGAGGAACAGAGACTGGTGGCATCAGGGCAGAAGTGTTTGATTACAGAAGGCGTGCCTTCTAGGATAAGATTTGTGAAAGCTGTACTCTAGAAACTGGGTAGACAGCTTTTCTGGTCAACTCCATTCAGGAGCTGGTGGGAACTACGCAAGTAAGGGATTCTTGCGGGATTCACTGAACAGAAGCAGCTGTTTGTGCAGGCATACTGGCTTGGGTAAAACCTATGCTGGGGAAGTTTTCCAGGCTGGAATTTTGGTCAACCTAATGAGAATGACTCCAGAATACTTGGTTTGTGCATCAAGAGATATGAGTTGCTAGTGTATGTGTAAGATCTTGTCGTCCGGGTCTGTGTAAGGTGGGTACCTGGTGGCTTTCCTTTTTGACTTCACCTCTGAGTTCTCTCTTTAGTGAAAAGCAGGCAAAACCAGTGCTGATGCAGTGCTCTAGGAAACACTGATTTTTCTCCTCTTCTTGGCTTTTGAAAGGAAGAGAGCTTTTGGTTAATAATAAATAATGTTGGGAAGTAATAAAGGATTAGCCATAGGTCTTTGGCATACATTGTGCAAAAGAATCTAGTTACTTTGCAAAATACTTACGTGTAAATACAGATATTCCACAGTCCCTTAATAATGGGATAAAAAAGAGTCTATACTGACTAATGCTCTGGTCTTATTTGCAGTCTAATCCACTGGTGGTCAAAAGACAGTGAAGGGAAATTGTTACATCAGTTCTCAGTCAGATGTCCTGTATAAGTGCTTTTTGGAAGCAGCAGTGTTTAAAATGTTGTTTGACATGGAGAAGTGTAACAGAAATTTTATGGATCAGCATTGAAAAATATGTATCCTATTTTGTTTTTAAATTGGGCTAATACATTTTTTCATTTTATTTATAGTGTGTGTAAGTTTAAATGTATGGCAGAGAGAACAGGATTAAAACCAGTCTGTGTGCGTGTATTTATGGTTGAAATTTCAAGCTTAGCTAGCTTTTGCAGCCAGGCTTCTATACTCTTGTCTCTGCAGAAATTTGACCTTGCTCTGGAGATAGCTTTCTTAAGGGCTTTGAGTTTGTGTAAATCTCACAGAGTGTATTACTTCATATAGACAGTGAACATTTTATCTTAGATCTTGCATGCGAGAATTTATACACCAACGTGAAATTGCTCAGTGTAAGGCCCCAACTCTTCATGTGCAAGCTAAACATAATGTATAATAAACACTCCTATTGATTTAAATGTCTCATCACAGTTAATTAATCTTTGCTGGGTTGGGATTCAGTATTAGCAAAATTAGATTGTTTAGGGCTATGTGGAAGATTATTTTCTGCTTCTGTGGAAAATTATTAAACCCAAAACCCACCACCCCCCCAAAAAAAAACCCTGGAACAACCCACTCAAACCCAAAAGTCTTCCAGTGTGCATTAGGGCAAGACAGTGTCTGTCGAAAAACTTTCACTAAAATGCTGTCCACCAGTTTCTTTGGTGTGGTAGTGAGATGTTTCTGTCTGCAGGTGATTACAATATAGGTGTAGGAGGAAAAAAAGAACTTCCTGATTTTAATAATGAATAATTAAGAGTCTGTCTAGTTTTGACCCCAAATTAGAAAATTTGCATGTAGAGTAAGCTTTTTCAGAACTGGTGTATTCTTGTAAATCTGAGAAATTAGGACTTCTTAAAAAAGATGGCTAAGCAGCTTCGCCTATGCAGTAGAAGTTCTGCTCTCCTTCTGATCAGTGTGCTAGGTTTGCGGTGTTAATTTATGTGCCTTCTTAAAAGCACCCTTATAAGGATCAGTCAATTTAGAAAACCCGTTTAATGTTTCACCATCTGTTTTAAGGGAAACAAAATATTAATTCTCTGAGATTAGATGGAGATAACACTCTCTGTACAGGTGTGTTTACCCCTTGTCTTTGACAGTTCTTTGAGCACAGCCATGTTTCCTCTTTCCCATGTATGTTATGCATGGGCTCAAAACCATAAAGAAGATAATGAGTTTACCCTTTGTTCTTATTGGGCCTCCTGCCAGTGAAAATGGGAAGGGAAATATTTTAAATAAGTAGTATTTTACAGTCTTGCTTTCCCAAATGCCGAGCTTGGGTTACTCTCTACAATGGGTCCTGAGACCTTGGAGGGACAGCCAGGATGAATGACCAGGAGCCAGTGGGCACATGCTGAGTGCAACTTCTGTTTGACTGATCCAAGTTCTACTGCTGGAGCATGTTCGAGCAGCATCTGCCTAATTACAAGAGGTACTCTGTGAGAAAGAAGATTTTCTCTTAGGAAATCCACCTGACTAAAGATTCCCCAGTCTTTAAACAGAAAGAAGGAAGTCCTCTTTCTCTGCCCCCCTGCCCTGTTTTGTTTTGTTGTGCTGGCTTGTCTGTAGACTAAACCCTGCTTTTTGTTTCACTGACCATGAAAGATTGTTCTTCAATAGCCAATACTGTTTGGCATTTCCATGTATAAAATCAGTTAGATTTGAGGTTGACAGATAATCCTAACCTAATCTTCCTGCATGTGGTTTGATACAGGTACCAACTTTCTTTAAGTGAAGAATATTCATTTAAAAGAACACAACAGTTTAGAAGGATTGTTTTCAAATGTCTCATTCTTGAGGATTAGAAAGCTTTTAAATTGTCTTAAGTTTATTTAGCAATTGGCAGGCTAGCTTATGAATCACACAAAGTCCAAAGGAGGAAATAAAATACTGGGGGTACTGGAAATGGAATATATTGAAATAAGGATTGCAATACAAGTAATTTGGAGTTGTAATAGTGGAAAAGAGGACAGAATTATGAGCCTTCTTGTCTTGTTTTTGTGTGCTGTGTTCCTAAGAAATCTGATGATATGTGACCGTTCTGTGGTAGTATTGCATGAAGAACATTTTCTGATTCTGAAGATTCCAAAACTGATTTCAGAATCAGTAGTGAAGTATTAAATATTATATTATTGTTTTACTTAGGTATAGGTTCATCAGGGTTAACATGTGAGTAGCTCTGTTAAAATTTGTCAATGCTTAGTGCTGAAAAATGAGTGAAGCTTTTGCCTCTGCATGCCTCCCCTCTCCAGCTGTTCCAAATTTAGAGAAGCTTAAAATAATCATTGTAGTACTCAAAAATGAAGATGCAGGCCATAGGGAACTTATGTACTTATCAAGTATTATCAAAGCCAGTAGTTTTATGATAAGCATTTATTTAAGTACAAATAGTGGGGAAGTAGACTTCTAAAATAAAATGGATACTAGTATTTATTTTCAGATTAATTGTTGAAAGACAGTTTAAATTATGTCTTATATCCCTCAAAAGTGGTTTTTTTTTTTTAGAATATACCAAATAAATCCAGCCTACTAAATGTCCATGTACTATTAGTTTTTCAGAAAATTCGATTAAAATTAATTTTTTTAACTTCCCAGATTAAGTTGCTTCTCTGTTGTACAAAGTTTTGACTACAACTGTTTGAAAAACTCTTTCAGTGTTCGCTAACTTTGTGTCTTTAAAAATGCAATTGTTTTATGTAGTAGTAGTGGGAAATAGTATGCTTTCCTTATCAGTATGAGGTACTAAGTTACTTAAAGCTTTAGTTTTTATTTCATGAAGAACTAAAATTGGACTTTAGTTTAAAGTAAAACACAAAAATCTTAATCAAACCTCTTTTTAGAATATTTACACTAATGTTAGGATTTGCATATATCCAGCAAGATTGTGTTATTTAAGCAATGTGAAACACTATTTTTCTGGATGAGGTGCTTCTTTGAGACTTAAACTATAGCTGCTTGAAGGCACAGTGAAGTTACAAATCTATTTGATGACTGTATGGAAAAGCTTCTTTACTAATATTGGCAGAGAGTACATTCAATTGGGAAGGAGTTACTAATAACATTTTTCTGATAACATTATTTATGCAAACTTTGTGCCTTAAATTTTCCCTTCTATTATCATATCAAACCAGTATTGATTTTAGTTGAATTGCATCTTGTTAAGTAGTATAGGTGTTCCAGAATAGAAATGAATTGCAAATATAACTGTGTAAGAGTGGCTTCCTTATGCTTTTGGTATTAAATGCTCTTTTGCCTTTTAAGTGGACTCCCAAGTGCAAGTGAGAGAAGTATATTGTATATACTTCTGTCCCAGTATTGGGACAGTAAAATTGGGAGCAAGTAATAGGTGAACATTTGGCCTAGCATCCATGTGATGGACAAAATTTATCTGCAGTGAAATAAAATACAAAAGTATATAGCTAAAAAAATTCACTTTTCATATACATGTACAAGTTTCACAAACTGCAAGCAGTACAGGCTGCATTTCCCAGTGATCTAAAATACAGGATGTAACAGCTTGGTAGCTAGAGCCCTCCTTCAAATGTAAGACAACCAAATTGACTCTCCACTTCCATCCGTTCTGTATGAGGGTTACCCTGAATGCCAGCCTTTTGACTGCTCTGTAGTGTGAAAAATTCTCTATTCCTTCTTTTAAAGCTCTTTTACAGAAGATTAACTGAACTGAAAAAGAAAGGGCTAGAGATGATTTGTTTTCTCATCACAGTGGAGTAAGCAACTGCCTTGGGGAGGGAAAACCTTGGGCTGGATTTCTGACCCAGTTCATCCTGCATCTGAAACTTGTTGCAAAGTAAGGTGTCTTAATCAAGAATGAGTGAGAATTTCCCTTTCACAATGGCTAGGACCACTATCCAAGTTGCTAGAATTTGTAGTTTGATTTCCATTGGTGCAGTCTACTTATGTGATTCTGAGGTATATTATCGTCATTCTTCTGCTTCTCATGATGTCCATGAAAAATGGTTGCCATTGTATTTTATGCAGCATGATTCTGTGGGGTGATGATGGGCAGTCTTGCAACATGCCTAAGCAGGTAGATTAATATGTAGCCATGAGGTAGGCATTCATGCTGTTCTGTACTCATGCTTTTAAATGCGAAAAATAAGGCTAAAGTCTGCTGAAGAGGTTTTAATAATGATAATAATAATAATAATATCTCTCTGAAATTTGGTACTTTATATATTAAGCAGCTCTGTGTATGTGAAGGGGAGAAGGGTTCTGATGAACAATATTTTGAGTAAAAGATTCTCATGTCTGTGAAGCCTGACTCTTCCAGTGTGCCCTAAATGCTGTTGTTTTTTTAGAGGAGTTGCTTGTTCGTAGGTACTGAATCCCTGCCCCTCCCAGATCTTAACATGGACAAAAATCAGATGTTTTATCGCTATTTGTGTAAGACTGGTTGTAGTTCTGACCTTTGCAGTTTAACAAAATGTACTTTGCTTTGATTTGTATTTTTGGAAAGCAGGCCATCAGCCTCTGATCTTTTTTGTCAAAAGCAGAATGTGGTACAGTTGTGAGAATATTCTGTGCCTCACTGAAGTCACCAGTTTAGCAGACTTAGAGTTTGTGTCATATAGCGTTTAAACTCTGGGCAGAAATACTGTAGGCCTAATTGTTAGTCTGAATTTACATTCTTTGCAGGTTGCGCTCTCACCAGTGGTTTAGAACTAGTCTCGAAGGGTGTTTTGGTTCTGGGGTTTCTATAGGTATCTGTGTGGATTTTTTAAAATTTTTTTAAATTTTGTGTTACCTTCCTCCACAGCTGGTATTTACACTCCCCCCTCATCTTTCTAACTGTGATAGAAGGTATATTGAAAAGTTAGGTATGTGCCCACAGGATGATGAACCCCCAAGGACTTGGGTTTAGCTTACTCCTCCATTGACAGCAAACCCCTGAAAGAGGGACCACGGCTTTTACTGATCTCCTTCAATGGGTGGCAGTTTACTGTTGCAGTCAGCTACTGGAGTTAAACTCATTTGATTCTGGTGTCATCTCGTACTTTTACCTGGAGAGATGGGAGAGATTTCAGATTTAAGTAGATACCCATGTACTCAAAACCCTAGCAGGTCACACCGTGCCCATCCGCCATCGCTCCACATCAGAATTCATGTTTTGAATTAAGTGACCCTAAGTTGGCCTATTATTCGGCTTATGAATCCATTTTAAAAAGTATAAAGGTATAAAATTGAGCTCTCTCTTCTGGCTCCTAAAGTGTTGAATGGAGCACTGAATGCCTGAGCATTAGCATATAAGTGTCAGATATAAAGACGGCAAAAATTTCCTTAATGAAGCCAATATTTATGTCTGTGAGTTCTGGAATTTGGATGTCAATTAGTATTAGTATATTGTAAGTGATAGGACCATACATTTTAAAGGGTGGTGAAGCGTGGAGTTACTTTATAGTAAACATTATACTCCCATATGTGAGGCAGGATGGAGAAGAGAATTGCTCAGACAACCCTTCTGGCTTTCTCAACTTTTGAGTTGTTGACCTTTGAACTTTAATGAAATTGTTTAGTATGTTTCCTGTATAAATAGTTCAGATAAAGGGTACAAAAATTATTTTTTTTTTCCCTCAGTATGCTGTTGTTCAAGAGGGAAAACAAAGGATTTTATGTCCATGCAGATTCTTTTATATATATATATATAATCTATAAAAAAGAAATGATTTTTTGCTATGGCTGCTCCCTCAGCTGAGACACTACTTGTCTGCTTATTTGATAAAACTTTATTGGGCAGTTCTGAAGAGGCTGCAGGGCATACAGGTAGGAGGAGCCTTGCTTGGTTGAGTTTGTTTCTATATGAAATAATGCTAAAACAAACTATAGTCTTTGAACGTGAGTTTAACTCTGAACTGTTTAGAAGGGAACTCCGGTTCTTGAGTAGTAGCTTGTACTTTAGATGAGATACTATATTACAGTATTTCATTCAGTTGTTATTTGAAAGATGGAAAGGTCTTCAACTAAAAATAATTGTTACTTAAATGTAACCAATGCTTTTTCATCCCAGGTACTTTATGTTTCACTGAGTGTCACTTTCTCTTTCAATGTGTTATACAGACTGGGTGTATATACTTTCATATTATATGCAAGTTATGTTTGTGTTAATGGTGTGCATTTGTAATAAAACAATTGGTTATTAATTTTGAAAATTATCACTATTTTTAATAAAATAATGAACAAAATTTATGTGAATTTCACAAAAATGAGATTTCTTTCACATTACATTCCTGGGAAATGAGGATAATACCAGGTGTTGGGTTTCTGACAGAATTTTCCATTATTAGAAATTAAATATACCAGCTGATTTATGTGTATAAAATATGGATAAAAAAGCAAAGTGATGGAATAGGAATCTCTGTTGTTTTGAAACTTATTAAATCTTTGAGCTGTGTGGCAGCCAAATGCCTTGATGAGTCAAGTATTATGCAGTATTGACATTAAACCTTTTCATACTGTCTAGGGGAGAATGGTGGATCTTTGTGGCATCTGTATAGCAAATACATTGCATTTTTTTTTTTGTTCTGATAATTTAGTGAGGAAAGTCCAAAACTAGAGGTTAGTCTCTTCCTCTCCATGATTCCGAGTAATGTCCTTATTAACTGCTTCTTACTCCTTGCATGTATGTGTGAATGCTGTACAGATGCTGTGGGAAAGAGCTATCTTTCTGCTTTATTCCTCTTTAATCAAGGTGCTATGCTCTCTTTCCTCTCAGGCCATAAACAGGTCCACTTAATCCTTCCCTTTATGTAAAGGGTTAACTGCATTTTAGCTTAAATTGAGAGGGTAGTGTTACCTTCTAATGAAAGAAAGCTCTTATTGTTGTTAAAAATAGCATGGTAGAAGTGGTAGGGCGATAGCTGTAAAGAGCTCAGATCTTACTTGTTCATGCAAATTTAAAGGATAATTCAGCCCCAGTCAGAAACTAACCCAGCTGAGGTTAATTTGAAGCCACAGGTGTGGCCATCATCAGTCATGAGATCCAAGGCAGAATGGTAGATACAAAAGCAATGTAAGACTGCAGTGTACTGTAGCTTGTTCAGGCCTTCAGAGAAGCTGAACAGGAAAATGACTCTTAAGTCAAACACAGGTCCTCCAGTTGTAGAACATGACTGTGCTTCATATGATGAAGCGGAATCCTCTGTACAGTGACCTTGCAAACTAGTCTATTTTAAATATTGTTTCAGCTTTTGTTCCATCTTGTGTATGTGTTAGATGGCTCTGTGTTAATAAATTTGGCTTTTAAAGTTTTAACAATACTTCTTTTGTTAATAGTGAAATAGATTAGATAACTAAATTTGGATTATTGCTTGAAGAAAAGTATGGTTTTAATAATTAAGTTTGGGGGGTATTTTTACAAAGATGTTTTGTGGGTTTTTTTCCTGCTGGATATTTTGAAAATAATAATTTTAATTTGTACAAAATCTTTTCGGGTTTTGCATACCTTTGATGCCAGGTGAATGTTATTTGTAGGAAAGGTCAGTTAGATGTTCCTGATTGTCTGTCAAGGAAGCATAAATCGAATAGGGAAGGTGAGCAGTTGCTTGCTTGTCAAGATACCAGTTTTACAAATACGTGCTGTGAAGCCACCTGATGGCATGATAGCGTGGCTAGGAAAATGTTTAAAATAAAAGTTTTGGGTGTTTTTTTTTTCGATGAATGTAACTCTCTAGCTGTCCTGATCTATTGCTTAGGTTTCGAATTTTGCTTCTCAAAAAAAGAATATCCCATGTTCCACCTTAAGTCATACTCGCTTGGTGCTAGAATGTGTAAAAGCTACTTCCTCTATTTTCATTTTCACATCAGATGAATTAGACAGGAGCAAACATGATTATAACAAATTAACAGCTCATAATTTAGGAAGAATGGCAATATTAAGAAAAAAAAAAGATGAAAACTACTAAATTTTTATTCCAAGTAGTATAGTGAAGTATATGGTGATACTGTGTATGCCTGTTTTCAGCAGAAATATGGTACAAGGCTTTTTCCTCCTTTCCCTCACAGTGTCTTCCTTTCTTTTCTAGCATTATTCTCCTGCATGCAGACATGCATGTGCATGTGTTAACTTGGAGATGTATTTTTGTGTTGTCCATTTGGTACGTGCCCTATAACTGCAGGTTATATCCATGGTAGAAGGTTGGCTTGAGAAGCTGAATGTCCTGACAGCACTGTAAGAAAGATAATTCATGGTACCTGTTTTATGTCTTTTCATCAAAATATCTGTCAGCAGCATGCCCTTTTCAGCTGGCTTCATTGTGTTTTGGAAGTTGGCCACAGTGACATTTCTCTGCTTGCTTTAGAAATGCTAGCCTGAAGTGGCCCAACATAAACTTTGAAAGCGAAACTAACATCAATACAAGTCAACATGAAGTGGTAATATTCAGCTGCTGCATGTCTGCTAAGTGTTTTCTTCCCTTTTTTGGGAAGAGCTGGAAAACTGTTTCTCACAATTATGTTGTTTAGTCACTAATATTAAAAGAACACCAGATTATTGCTGGCCACAAAAATCACTTTGAGAGAATGGTCTGCTTTATTATTTCTGCCTTTCTGGCATATGCTTTAAATGGGTGGACAACATTTCTAAAACTACATTTTGAAATACCCTGGGATTCAGGAAATAAGCTGCATTCAGAATTTGATTTTAGTGTCTTCATCTGTACACTTAGATAGGTAATGTTCCTTTCAACACATGTTCCAGGATTTAAGCATTAGGCAGAAGTGGAAATTTTTGTTCTTACGGTATGTCTTTCCTATTCTTCCTTTCATTTTCACTGTATTAATTTCAAATTTCTTTTCTCAAATAAGTAGGCACAGAATCTGTTCTTTGCTGAAGGCAGTTTCTTACTATAAATTGTATATTGGTTTCTGCAAGTAACTTTACAAAAATCTTAGAGCAAAGTTGTTTTAAAAATGATTCCTTTTTATAGAACCTTGTGTTGGTCCTTTTTGCTAAATGAGAAACTGTTTTTTAGAGCATTGTAGTCTTAGAAGGTTTTAGACTCATAACAGTATTAATAATTAATAACTGTATGAGGACTGCATAAATATGCTTGATAAGCAGTAAGTCCTCCCTGCTGTCATGCTGTGGGTACTACCATACCTTGCAACAGAGGAGAAACATTTTGGTGTATTCACCTTCTGTCAGGACAGAGAGGTAGGCTGGACCCTTAGTCAGAAATGAATTCTCATACATCATCTCCCAGGAAATCTAACCTTTGCTTACGAAGCTAAACTTAATTTTTGCTGACAGACAGCCTACTGCAAGGCAGTCTTGTAAAATAGCAAGAAATGAAAACTGAGTCTGACTGAGCTTTATTGTCCTTCTTCATCTGCTTTTTCACAGCTGTGAAAAAGAAAAAACAAGGTTCATGTGCACTCAATGGATACACTTTCCTGCAGTGAAACACATAGAAGATTTTTTTAAGTGACTTCTCTCATTTGATTCAGCAAAAATATTCCACTTTTCTGGTTTTCAGTAGGTCGGCATATATAAATCTTCTGGGTCATTTTCGTTTGCTCTTTGCCCCCTCATTGCTAATTCACCAGGGTCTTTAGAGACAAGTTGTGGCTTTTTTTCCCCTGTATATTTTCAGCATGCTTGAAAAATTTGTAAGCCATATACTTCATTATCAGATGTCTGTTCAAAAGAAAGTGATGAAAGGTGTTACTTGTCCCAGTCTTTTAGTAAATGTATAAAAAATACAATCTGCTTTGTTCCGTGTTGGTTCCCAGTTGCTGAGAGATGTAGTAAGAGTGGTCAAAGCAGTTACTGTTCTGGCTGTCATCCACACAACTCCCCCAGAGTTTTCTTCTCCAAAAGCAACAGTGGTGGTATGATGCTGTTCGTGTTCTTGAGCTGACACCAGCTGATAGAAGCTGGTGCTGATTTCAGTTTAAAGTACCAAGTTAGGATGCCTGTAGTAGCTGTGGAACAGATGTGCACCACAGACAGCCTTCCTTGTGTGAGGTGCAACCTTGGGAGAGAGGACTGTTAGTGTTAGTAGCTGCTTTTTGCTATTGTAGTGATGAGATTATTGTAGTTACGAGACTATATACACAGATGAACTGTAATACAGAGATGCCTTTTAACGCTCTTCACTTACTCCTCAGAGGAAAACTACCAATCAGATAGAAATATTCTGTCCTGCAACCAAATATGGGAAAGAAGAACAGGACTTACTGCAAGCAGCCATGGATTAAGTAGTGCTTAAAGGAAAAAAAAAAAAAAATCAGGGAAAGCCATATGTTAAGGAGCATCCTTTTTCAGCAGCAGGCCAGAGGCAATTAGTTCAAGATATACAGACTTCTTTGGCTTTGCATACAGTTAATCCTATTAATCGTGAAGAAAAATCCCTTTATTATTATCTTATCCTGCTTTTCTACTTATTACCAAAGGCATACCTTGCTTATTCTCTGCTAAAGGTTGCTAACTGTGATTAGGGTTACTTTGTATGTTGTTAAAACATTATTGCCCATAGAATGTTTTCCCTTTAAGATTTGTAAAAGGAGGAAAAAGAAGAAAAAAAAAAAAAAGCAACCCAAGAAAAAAAGCAATGACATGACTTACTGTTGTTGTTTTTGTTTGTTTGTTTTGAGTTGTAATCTGTGTAATGCCTATTAAATTATATTGACCTCTAGAGAAGCTGACATTACCTTCCCTAGCTGTTCAAATCTTAGAGGGTAGAAGTTTAAATGTGTGGTGAATGACATCTACTCTGTGTTCAGATCTTTGATTAGTTAGCTTAAAAATAGGAGTCTTTGAGAACTCTTGAATTGTTATGAGTATAAAGTACTGTCAGATGAGTTTCTCATCTGTCTTTTACCTTATTCCAATTTTATATGAAGGTGTACATCTGAGCTTCTCCACACTCTAGAAAAGCAGGTGTGCAGTAGAGGATGAACTTTTGTGAAATTTGCAGTCATACATTAATGTTCGTCAGCAAGCCACTACTAAAACAATCCATCTTTTTTGTTGTTTTCAAGGTATAAGAGTATACAATGGGGTTCAGATTACTTCATTTAAAGACTCTTCTTGTTAGAGTAATACAGTGAAGGAATTTACTTGAAGCTCTTGGAAAGGAAAAAATCCTCACCATCTTAAGCATGCTGACAGCATCTGTAGGAAGAAAGCTGCATGTAGTCTATATATTCCATCAGAAACTGATGGTATTTGAAATAGATATTTAATCTTTCTTAATATTTTATATGTAGTTTCTGTACTCATACAGATTGATACTGTAAGTACATGGCAGGAAGTATCTTGAGCTAGTATTTTCTGTTACTGGTTTGAAGAAATAACTTCCAGTGATCCAGACTTGATTTTTTTACTTATTGAAGTAAAATCAGTAAGATCAGGTATGGAGAACAACTTCTTAATAATTTTACATACATAAATTTAGGAACTCTTGAGTAAATTTAGACTCTTAGGAATCTCTGAAATGTAGCACTTGAAGTCTGTGTTATCTTGTGTGCCGAACCCAGGACACCTTGAGATGCTGTTTTTGAAACACCCTTCTGAGTAATACATTAATATATTTCAGCAAGAGTTTGGAGGCAGCAGGGGAACAACACCTCATACTTCTGCAGATAATTAGACTAGGCTTCATTATTTGACTATAATGAAAACCTGTTGCTTGTCATGCCCCAGGAATGCAGAAACTTTTTTATCTTTCAAGGTATCTTTAGTTGTTTTCTTTAATATAAATAATTATGTTGAAAATGCAGTAAGTTGAAGTTGTAAATTATGTAGGTCTTACTATGATTCAGTATAAGAATGAAGATTATGTAGTTCTAGTGAACAGCCAGATTTTTCAGGAATAGTGCAGTTGAAAATCAAGTTCAATGCTCCACTTTATGGAAATAAATGAACAGATTAACATTTATTTAACAGTGTAATTTATATAGGAAAGTCTTTAAGTTATCTGCAACAGCATTGATTAATATTTCCAAGCCATTTTATGATGGTATTTTTATTAAACTTCTAAAAGGTGTTTCTTGGTTCAGCCATGAGTTGTATTTTGCTGTGTGTTCCCAGTGTGATGTTTTCTGTCCTGACTCTTAAGAGTTAGTGTTGTTTTATTTCTATAGCACTGTATTCTGGCAGTATTGTTTATGGTATTTTTCTTAGGAAATGACTGCACCTAACCTGAAGGTGTCAAAAAGATAAGAAATGAATAAAGGTCATATAAATACAAATAATCAAACTTTTTGTTGGTGTACTTTTGTGAATACTGCATTGAGATAGCTATGTGCTGAAAATGTTTTGTAGCATCAAACTGACTAAACTGTTGACTACTTGAACTGGATTGCACAAATGGATTTACATTTTTCAAACTTCTGTGTTTTTCATAAATCTGCTTAAAACCATGATATTGCTGCTGTTCAGATTTCAGAGAAGCAGCCTGTAAAGTTTTTGCTTTAATTCTTTTCACTAGTAATTTCACATTTATATGTAATTAATATATATTGTTATTCTTCAAAATAAGGCATGCAAATTTAGTTATGATTATTTTTATAAGCGCAGAGGGGCCCATGTTGTTTGCTGGGTAGTAATCTGGCAGTCATGCAATATGGTAGTTTTTGTCTAGAGGCCTGTGTTTTGTCAACCTGCATAGTTTTAAAATTCCAAGATGCAGAATTTGTAATGAAAGTTCGTAAGGCAGAATTTAATTTTGCCTCATTAATCTGTGTGCTAACATCAGATTCTCTTTTTGGATCTGATCAGTCTGCCATTTTCAGTATGTATGTTTCAGGTGTTACAGTGTACATAGCTACCAGGATTTGGCAGTACATTGGCATAGTTTAGACTCTGGTTTTAGTCACATATACCTGCAAGAAGAATTTCTGGAGGTGTCTCTAGTTAGGCTGTCTATATTCACTGTACAGCAGATGGCACTGGAAGAACGCATCAGTGGGAGACTTCAGTGATGCTTTAATTCATACAGAACACTAGCAAAGCTGTTGCAGTGCTGAGGGTTGTGAAGAAGTTGAATAGGTTGTTTTAATGTATTCCTGGAAGGAGTGCATGCTGGGCTCTTCTGTTTCAGGTCTTCTAGATGTAGACAGTAGAAAATTCTACACTTGCAAATGTATGAGTATATCATGTTGAGGACTGGTTACACAATACTTTTAAACACATTAATCCACAATGTGGAATTACTGTTATGTTTTTAAGTATGTGCAAATAAAGAAGAGTATCTTGATCAATTAGTATTCTATTTCACAGTATATTTGCTTTCTGCTGTCTTGGATAAATATGTGTATGAGATATCATAAACTTGAGTGATTCTCATGCAGAAAACTTGTTTAGAGGTGTGCTCTCATTTGTAGGTGTGTTCAGTTTACTTTGCAGAGCTTTGACCATGGCCTGTCATTGACTAGATTTTTATCAGCTTTTCCTGGATGAATGACCTGGACTTTTAGACATATGCATGTTGTTCATATAGTTTGTATTTGAACTTCAAACCTGTATTATTTCTTTATATGAAATGTTACAATGATACAAATAATGAGTTGTGCATTAGGGCAGTTATGTTTTGCTTGATGAAGACGTTGGCTACTAAGGTAGATTGACAGATGTAAACCACTAGCTCAAGCAGGCTCAGTCACATTCAAAGTAGAAAATTTTTAATTTTCTATGCTGCCATATCTGGTGAGATTATTTTCAGATACTGCTTTTTCATTTGTAAAGCAATATGTTTTTATACCAAAAGATTGGTATGTGATAAAAAAACCTGTGCTTTCAAGTGACTTGTTAAGTCTTTTAGTTATGGAGAAACTGAAGAAATGTTGTTCCTTCAGCCAGATCCTAGGGAACTACTTATTTTGAAACACATCAGTAAAAAAATACATCATGAATCAGACAGTTTGGGTCTCTTGCACCTCTCCCCAGTCAACAGCCTAGTAGTGTTCTTTTATTTTCTCCCTAGGGTAGAAGGCAGATTTTACTTTGTTTCATGCTTGCTTTTTCAGGACTAGAAATTACAAACATTATGATGTACTTTCCCACAAGGATGGGGATACGTACCTGATTAAGTGGAAATAGTATCAGCTTGTGGATGTCAGAAACAGTTGGAGAAGATCATGGATTTCACATGTGGGGCGAATATGAGGATTCCCAGGCTTCTGGTAGTACTTACACAAAGGCACAGTTAAATTGATAAAATGAACAAGCAATCTTGTCAGTTTAGGAGCAGCATAGAATCCTGAAGTTAAAATTTTCACTCATTTTGTTAGGTTATATATGATGAAAAGAAACTGCAGATTGGTAAGATGGCTAAATCCAAATGGTTTAGGAATAGAAGGTCAACAAGGCATTTCAGGTCTACTCTTAATTGATATGTAACTGCCCCTTATCTGTAGCTTTTCTTAATAACTGTGCTTTGTTGGTTATCCTAGTATGCCAAATTTCAGGCATATAAAACTCACTAAATGTGTACTGCTCATGTTTGATTTTTAGTACTTCTATATTTGCCAGTTATTCCAAACATATGGAGGTCATATTAAACACCAAGAATTTAACATTAAATTTTATGGTTCTGCATGCATCTGTCATAAGAAAAGGAAAATAAAAGTAGTGTCTTAACTTCTGAAAAAATATACACATATCCCAGTATCATCTTCATATTTTTTCAGGTGTCAGGACTCCTGGTACCACAGGAATCATCTTAAAAGTGGGAGATAAGCAGTAAACTTCTAATAAAATACTGGGTTTCAACATTTTAATGTTTTTTTATAGCAAGAATTGGTTCCTAGTCTTTTGTTTATAGCAAGAATTGGTTCCTAGTCTTTTGTTTAGGAAACAGGTTGTTTCCTAAAGGCATGTTTACTGACGGCAAGTAAATCGGTTTATGGGAAGAAAAGAAATCTTTTAGTTTCTCCCCATTGAGGGAAAGGAAGGTGCTCTTTAATTTGCTAATTAGCAAAAGGAAATGGCAATCGCCTAAGATATTCTAAAGATGGACCTGGAAAATGCCAGAGGTTATGGCAAAGACAGAACGGTCTTTGTGGTGGGCTGATGCATAGTGTAGGGAATTTGATAGGACTAGGGTACACATTGAAGTAAATCAAGCATTAGTGCTTTTGCTGTTTGAGAACAGTGTTCAACCGCCCAGCAGAAGGGCTTTACTCAAATTTTTTCAAGGTATTTTGAAGTTCAGAATCCTTAGATTGGTTTTAGCTTTCTTTGGATATGATCGTTTAGCCTTTGTGTACTTGAGGACCACAAAAGTTGGGCTGGATAACAGTAATAGTCAATGGATTGCTGTTTGATTATAGTAATAATTCTCCTTACATGATTATGCAGTTTTTGAGTTGTTATTTAAGAAAATCATATTGTTTACTTGATAAAACTTATTTCTGTTCATGCCATTATTTTTCTCAGTTGCTTGTACTGTGATACCATGGGTGAAAAATGTGAAAAAAGACAGTTTTATTTTCCCCTCAGTCCCCTAAATTCTGGAAGGTTTCTTGAAAAATTAGACTCCTTCAGCTTGCCATGTGTAGCCTGGCACCAGGCTCGCTGCTGCAGTTTGTGCTGCTCATATCACATGTGTTTGGAGGTATATGGAATAATGGCTATTACTAATGGTAGTACCTACTTCTGTGGCAGCAGCAACTTCTTCTTGTGCTTCCCCTCTCTACAGAGCTGCTTGCTTTGGGAGGTCTAATATTAAAAACACATAAGCCCCCCCGAACCCAATAAAACCACCCTCCCATCTCCAAAACCACTGCAGCCAACCCTCAAACAAACAAACAAACAAAAACAGCAACAAAAGAACCCCCAACAACCAACCAGCCAAACAAACAAACAGAAAAATCCCAAGCTGAAAAGTCAAATTTGTGAAGGGGGTGGGTACATGACTCTGGAAAAAGCCAGGTGGGAGCAGTTGGCTGGGATTTGAGCAGATGTGTCCACTTACTCTTGGCAGAAGTACTGCAGGAAGAAAGCTCTATTAGTACTAGACAAGGAGAGCCCATGATTTGACCTCATCTGTACCTAAAACAGTGTTTGGAAATTAATTTTTCTTGTATGGAAGTTCAGGAGGAGACTTCTATGACTTGCTCTAACCAGATGTTACTTTGCTGTTACTGTGTGTCTCTTCACTAGAGTTAGTTTTCCTGGAATTACGTAGCTGTTTGAATATTGCTCAACTTTCCTATGTAAAGAAAGTGTATTTTATATACAAGCACATATATACATATGCAAAATTCTGTATACAAGCATTAAATATATGTGCCTATGAGTGTAACATAATGTGTGAGGGAGGTAATCCTCCTTCTCTGCTCAGCCCTGGTGAGGCCTCATCTGGGTACATGTGTTTGGTTCTGGGCTCCCCGCTACAAGAGAGCAAGTCCAGCAAAGGGCTTCCAGAATGATTAAGGGCCTAGAGCATCTCTCACAGGAGGAAAGACTGAGGAAGCTGGGCTTGTTCAGCCTAGGGAAGAGAAGACTCGGGGGATTTGATAAATGTGTATCTGAAGGGAAGGTGTCAAGAGGATGGAGCCAGACTCTTCTTGGTGCTACCAGGTGATAGGATGAGAGGCATTGGACAGAAATGAAAACACAGGGAGTTCCAGCTGAACATGATGAAGAACTTCTTTGCTGTGAGGGTGACTGATTATTGGAACAGATTGTCCAGCAAGCTTGGGGAGCCTCCTTCCCTGGAGATACCAAGAGCCATCTGGACGCATTTCTGAGCAATGTGCTCTAGGTGACCCTACTTGAGCAGGAAGGTTAGACTAGATGACTCCTGGTGGTCCATTCCATCCTCAGTCTTTCTGTGTGTATTTTATAAATAGCATGCTGAAAGAAGGAAAAAGAATAAAAGGGGAAATCTCCAGGTCAGATATATCAGATTAATTCCTTGAGCCTGATTGGTTTCCAAGTCAGCTGTCTGTATTTACTTCTATTTAATGCCCATTACTTAAAAGTACAGGAATTTTCTGTTTTGTTTGGAGGGGAGAAACCCTTATGGATAATTTAAAAAATATTTCTTTTGTGAAGTTAATTGTTTTTTATTTGTTTTCAGGAAATGGCTCTTGAAGTTAAATGAGGCTGGATAAAACACATAAATGAAGCAGAAGCTGCTCTGCATGTGTTAGGGCTATATCACCACAAGCACTGCTGATCAGCCAGACTTGGTAACTTGTCATAATGAAGAAAATTAGTCTCAAAACAATTCGCAAGTCCTTTAACTTAAATAAAAGTAAAGATGAAAGCGACTTTGTAGTGGTTCAGCAGCCATCATTAAGTGAATTTGGAAAAGATGACTCCTTGTTTGGCAGCTGCTATGGTAAAGATTTGGCTAGCTGTGAAGTCAATAGTGAAGATGAAAAAGGAGGCAAAAATAGATCAAAAAGTGAAAGTTTAATGGGTACGTTAAAAAGGAGGCTTTCAGCAAAACAAAAACAGAAGGGCAAAGGCAGCACACCATCTGTAAGCTCTGCAGATGATGACACCTTTTCTTCCTCGTCTGCTCCAATAACTTTCAAAGATGTGCGAGCTCAAAGACCTCTGAGATCCACTTCTCTCCGTAATCACCATTACAGTCCAACTCCGTGGCCCCTTCGACCTACAAATTCAGAAGAGACTTGCATCAAAATGGAAGTCAAAGTCAAGGCCTTGGTCCATTCCTCTAATCCAAGCCCAGCACTGAATGGTGTTCGAAAGGACTTTCATGACTTGCAGTCAGACAGCGTGTTCCAGGAACAAAACAGTGTGCTAAAAAATACAGAATCTCAGAACGGGGACTTGCATCTTCATATTGATGAACATGTGCCTGTAGTTATTGGATTAATGCCTCAGGACTACATTCAGTATACTGTGCCTTTAGATGAGGGAATGTATCCTTTGGAAGGATCACGTAGTTACTGTCTGGATGGTTCCTCACCCATGGAAGTTTCAACTGTTTCTTCTCAAGTGGGGGGAAATGCTTTCCATGAAGAAGAGAGCCAAGTGGATCAGGATGTAGTCGTTGCACCAGATATCTTTGTGGACCAGACAGTGAATGGCTTGTTGATTGGTACCACAGGAGTCATGTTACAAAGTCCAAGAGTTAATCACAGCGATGTCCCTCCACTCTCACCTTTGCTACCTCCAATGCAGAATAATCAAATCCAAAGGAACTTCAATGGATTGAACGGCACAGATGCCCATGTGGCTGAAAGTATGCGCTGCCATTTGAATTTTGATCCTAACACTGCCCCGGGAGTTGGAAGAGTTTATGATTCTGTACAGAACAGTGGTCCTATGGTTGTAACAAGTCTCACAGAAGAACTGAAAAAACTTGCAAAACAAGGATGGTACTGGGGCCCGATTACACGTTGGGAGGCAGAGGGAAAATTAGCTAATGTGCCTGATGGCTCGTTTCTTGTTCGAGATAGTTCTGATGATCGTTATCTTTTAAGTTTGAGTTTTCGTTCCCATGGAAAAACTCTTCACACTAGAATTGAACACTCAAATGGTAGGTTTAGCTTTTATGAACAACCAGATGTGGAGGGACATACATCTATAGTTGACTTAATTGAACATTCAATCAGGGACTCTGAAAACGGAGCTTTCTGCTATTCAAGATCTCGCCTGCCTGGATCTGCAACTTACCCAGTGAGACTGACAAATCCAGTATCTCGGTTTATGCAGGTGCGTTCTTTACAATACCTGTGTCGTTTTGTAATACGTCAGTACACAAGAATAGACCTGATTCAGAAACTGCCTTTGCCAAACAAAATGAAGGATTATTTACAGGAAAAGCACTACTGAAAGCTTACGGGAATCTTGCATCTTGCACTTTGGGAACGACAACAACAAAAAGAGATTGAATTACAGTTTACAGACTTTCATTGCTATCAAAATCTTTTGCTGCCATAAGAATATTTCATTTTTGTGTGTAAAAGAGAAATAATGCATTTGGATTTATGTTTGTTTTGGGGGTTTTATGTATTATTTTGGGGGGGCTTTTTTTTTTTTTTTTTTTTCTTGTGTTTTCTTTAGTTTTTTTTTTGATGTGTGTAATAGTTATTTTTTATTCATT
>JBAFWW010012887.1:6836-26851 GCA_036873685.1 Agapornis canus
TTTTGGAAGCAGGGGGTTTGGGCCCCGGGGGGGCCTCCCCCCCCCCCCCTTTTTCTTCCTTATAGCAATCAGAAGCTGTTTATTCCAACTCTATCATAAGGCAGTCGGAACAAAGGAAAGGAGTATGTGCCCACAACACCAGCTTCTCACTCAACTATATTAGCTTAGGAGTTTTCCATAATGGAATGAAGTTCTTGTTTCACCAGAAGCAAGAAAGATTGGAGTCCTTGTTAGTAAAACCAGAAATATTTAATTTCTCTTGTCTGTTCAGCACATGCCTTTCAGGGAAGCACCTAGCATTTCTGAGCTATGTTGAAAGGCTGTGGAATCATTATGTATTTATGGGGTTTTAATACTAAATTCACCCCTTTTTTTATTGCTTTAGTCCTTCAGACACTCTGAATCTCAGTGGTGTTTGGCTAAGAAAATTAACTCAAGAAATGCATTCCTTCCACGTAGTCAGGGGCATTCATGTCAAAATGGCATTCAAAGCCTGATAGTAGAATCCATATTTCCCCCAAAACATGCAGGAACCTCTGTGGTTTGGTCCATGGTCTCAGGTGATACACATACCAGAGGAAGCAGGATGTCAGTATGCATGAAGGGTAAATGAATGTAGCTTTCACTTTGTGATGGTGCCCATACATTTGAGCTTTATGGAGAGAGAAACAACAAAGTGGGCTTAGAAGACATTAGAGAAGTCATGTTCCCCTTCCTTTTTGCTGTTGTACCCTATCTTGCCTCTTTCACTGAGCACAAGTTATGCTGGTTCTAGGGCATCTTATCAACAACTCTGTCATACTGTACACTGGGTAATCTGCTTTGGCTGCTTGGCAAACAGGCTTGTTTTGAGGATTCTTCCCTGTCAGTTCCCTGCTCTTTGATGTCACCACAGTATTCATACTCTGCTTCATCTTTTTTTGAAGTTGGCACAGGTAACATTCAAGCAGTGTTCGATGAAGTCTCAGTGGGATTACCAACCTGGTAATTCTGTGAAATAAATTAACCAAAAAAACAGCTTTTTTTTTTTGTTTGTTTTTGTTTTTTTGGGGTTGTGTTTATGTGTGTGTGGTTTTTGGTTTTGTTTTTTATTTCTTGGACAGACCTTAAATAAAGTTAATTACTGTAATTCAAAAAATTCTCTTACCTGACTGCATGATGCACGACAGGAGGAAGAGGGAGGTGCCTCAGAACTGCCATTCTTCATTATTCCCTCTCCTTTTTTTCCTCACCAGTCCTGTAATCAATGATAAAATCCCTGTTGAGAACCTTTTTATCCTGTTTACAAGTCCCCCTATAGTTTGTCTGAAGTTTTCACTCAAACAGCTAATTATAGACCTTTAATAGTCTCCTGTACCTTTTAGTTAGCTGATCCCTAATCAGCTTTCCTCAACTGACTTGTCCCCCACACACTTGATTCCAACAAAACTGAGGTTTCATCAGGCTGGTTAGCTTCTTTACCTTCGTTTTCAGTTGATCTTGATAGTTTGATCACATAGTTAAAATACAATTACTCTGCAGGCAAGAACTGCAACCTTTCCACAGTGTATATTGTCCAAAAAATGGCATACTTAGAAATAGGCTCTAAAAATATTTTTAGAAGGGAACATTTCAGTGAAAATTTTCAGTGCCTTTTAAGTTAAAGGCAATGAAATATTTGAAAAACAAACAATAACATTCTTGTTGTGAACTCATTTTCAGTTTAGATAACATAAATGGCTTCCAAATTATTAATGTTATACCTTCATCAAAACTGACTCTAAGAGAAATACAAATCTAAACCTGGACTTCAGTGGAACTTCTTAGTTTCTTATATATGTTTTTAGATAAAGACAGTTTCTACCAGAATTATATATACAAGAAAAACAATTAAAGATATCAGCACAATTTTGTAGTCAGGTTTAGTTTTTCTTGTTAATTATCAGTATGAAATTTGAAATTTATTTTTCAAAACAGATTAAGAAGAACTCTCCCATTTCATTAAAATAAGCTTCTAGAATCTCAAAGAACACGAGTTGAAAATTGAGAGCAATTGTTCTGCATCATTTCTGCACCAAGAAATGAGATTAAACCACTACTGAAACATTCCCTATCCTTTATTTACTAGACAAGGACAAACCTTTCAGACAATTGACTTAATCTATGAAGATTAGTGACAAAGGATGTTAAAAGGTCATTTAAATGATGTCCCTCTGGGCCATTTGGGCTTGAGTGGTCCTGTCCACAACTTATTTGCCATGGTCCACTGCATTTAGGTATATATGAGAAGAGCTTTGTGCAAAGCACATATTGAGACATCTCTGCATGATGTTTTTTACTTTTTTTCAGAGATTCTGGACAGACCTCATCTTTGTGGCAAAGGTCAAATGGGAAACATCTTGAAAAGAGCTACTGAAGCAACGAGGGAATGTGAATCTTTGTGCTCTTCTGCTCTCAGCCATGAAGCTACTGTACCTTATGCATAAGTTCATGGTTCTTTGTTCCTTTGAGACTATTTGTTAAAAATTAAACCTAATAAGAGGTGGAATCATACTTAAAATGTTTTCACTGGAATCACCTTTGTTAGTTGAGGGGAATGATCTGTATTTACAAGAGATGAAATACAGGTTGATGAAACATAATCACAGAGAATGCATTGGTATTTGAAAATGACAGTTGTACTGAAAAATATCTTCTTGAGTTACATTTTATTTTAGAAATCCAAGAGTTCAAGAAGCTTGATCATCTGTGAAGCTTATAATACTATATTTCTACTCTCTTTTAGCATCCAAGAAAAACAGAAAAAAACAAATCATTCCAAGTCTTCCCAGAATCACAAGTTTTAAGAGAACATTGCATTATTTTTTTTAGTTTAAGATCTTAGTGATTGTCTTGATATGCCCTCATATCAATTCTGTTTCAGAAGAATCTGTTGTTTTTCTATTATGAAAGCTGTTACAATCCTGCTATCAATTTCAGAAGAAACCCTTCAAACCTTACTGAGATAAGCAAGTAATAATATGTCACACTCAAAGCATTATCACATTTATAGGAAACATGCTGTTATTAAAGATACCCAAAAAAGGTCAGTTATGAAAACAAGAAAACAAGCAGCATTTCCATCCCCAGCCTGCATGAAATGTTAAAGTTAAGAAATGTAAGCACTTTAAACAGAAGAAAGCTGCAGTTGTGCTGATATGCCCAAGGCTAAGGACATTTTGCAGCACATTATAGAGGTCAATTTCTCAGACAGTGGCTGTGGAAAAGATTTCTAGGTGACAGACTCTGTCCTCCCCTGGCCAAGTATCACTAGCCTGGTTATCAGCTGGGGCTTAATTTGAAGGCTTAAATGGAACCACCATGTTTTTGTGCCAAATAATGAATATACAAACTTCTGTATTAAAAGGAAAGATTTCTTTTGAAATCACATTTCTGTAACTTTCAAACAAAATCTTAGTATCACATGAAGAAGAGGTGGCCATTAGCAAAATAGGAGACTGATGGCTTGGCTTCACAAGCAAAGATTTGGGAAGGGTTTTACCCACGTTTACTACAAGCACAGTGACCAAGGGCATATGGGCCAGGTAAAAATCCGGTTGAAAAAAAGGCTGCTTAAGTGATCAGGAAGTTTCCGACCAGGACTGTCAACTCCTGGGGCAATCTTGAGTGTCCCATGCCCTGATCCTCCCGCATGCAAGGTTGGATCTGCAGCTTCCAATGCACCTTGTCACCTGCTGTTTCAACCCTCGCCTGTCCATACAGGCAAGTGAGAGTAAACCCTTCCAGCCTGTGCAGTGGATTTTTTAGGTGCACAGAACTGGCCCCAGAGATAGGCCTTTATGTAATTTTTATATGTTAAATTCTGGTACACAGTGGTACTTATGATTTCCACTTTGTAATGCAAAAAGAATACTAATTTCCTTGATGTAATGTCAGATTAGAGCTCTATGAAATTTACTGTTTCCAGAAATATGTCAAGAAAATGCACTCATCTCAAAAATCAGACTGAAAAACTGCGATCTGTGTGCCAATAATTCAAACTTTCTTCCATGTGAAAAACAGGACATGCCTTTTTAGTGTAACATGACCATAATGTCATCTAACAGAAGTCCACAGAACATATGAAACATTTGTCTTACAGTCCCTAGGTGAACACATTATCATTTTCTTGCTGTCACTCAGCACTGAGCATGTTAGATGACAACCTATAATAGAATTTAATATAAATGCATCTCCAGTCAATATTGGAATAAAGACTGAGATTTTCCTAATGGGATCTGAGTAGCCAATTCCCTTGGGCAGCATGGAAGATCATATCAACCTTAAAATTCACCCAAGCAAAAAATTAAGTCAACATAATTTTAATATGGAAAACAGACATTACCTTCACTAACTTAAAATGAAAATTCTCACATAGATACATACATAATGTATTTTAAAAGGAATGCTTTTGAGAGAAACATCCTTTCCTCAGGAAGATTTTTAAAAAGAAATATTTTCCCCATTCACCTAACAACACTTCAAGATTTTACATCTTCCCTATTTTTTCTAACTTGCTCATAAAAGAATGGAAAAGAAACAAAACAAAAACTGAAATAACTTCATTATTTTGAATTTTAGCCTTTGTGTTTTGAATAATTTAGCTCTAGTAAAGGCTTAAATGTGAAGAGGATTGGAGACTGATAGAGAGCAGGTTAGAAAAGAGGTTTACTGGCTGACTCACCACCTATATCACACCATTTCTGGGCACATAAAGAAGCACTGAATAGGTAGTATGTTTTTGAAAGCTCTAGCAATGCAGAGGAAACCTTACAGCTTCACATGTGCCCCAGATGTTTCTCATTAATATCTGCTTAACCCAAGACAAGTATGCTAAAAAATACTCTCTCCACAGGTCACATTTTATGGAAAAGGGAATACAGCCTTCTGTTACATTAATCTGCTTGAGGCTGCAACAACAATACTCAGGTAGCAACTCTTATGCGCAGTTACAAAAAGATTGCAGGTCCAGGCATTGATTACAGGCATCCATGAGGAACCAAACATCCTTTTCAACTGTTGGATCTAGTCCTTAAACATAAGCAGGTGATGATAGGACAGTCTCAGCTGTTGTTGCCTTTCCTTATGCAATAATCAGTCACTTTAACAGAATCCAATTTGATAAACTAGCTTTTGTCTTCAACTTTTCTAGTCCAATTAACTTGTAATAACTAAAATATCAATGCAACTTAAAACCAGTCAAAAATGATCTTTCATGTATGCTAGCATCTGTTTCTTGGGAAATGAACTACAATTCTTGAAAATAGCTCTCCAGCTGAATCTGACAGAAGATAAATATGAAGAAGTGATATACTTAAAAGTACTAGGGACATGGAACAGTAAGCACATATTGATTTTTGTGAATTTAAATGTTGCTCTATACAATACAGCTCTTTCTTATTGAGATATGTGTAATAACATCTTAGTATAAGTATTTTGATAATGCACAGATGTGGTGGGAGTTGTGACAAATTTTAAGTTCTGCATATATGTTACTGTGAAAGAAAGCATCACTGAAAAATCTGTATGTATTTGTATTTACTTTTCATGTATAATACACAAACAGTAGTGTTTACGTTCTATTACAATATAGAAATACATACTATAGTATATTTTGTTAGGACTGCATCTTAAGACTGGAAAAATATGAACATTTAATTGGAGAAATGCTGTTTTCCTGTAAGAGCTTACAGTATAAATGTATACATGGACAAGAAGCACAAGGGATGGAAAAAAAGAATACCTTGTTATGATCATTTTATCATCTGGAACTTAGGCATTGAGGAAGTAAAATTTTCCCCACAACACCAGAAGAAGCTTCTGGCAGAACTAAGAATCAAACCAGATCTCTTAAACTGCAGTCTTGTTCTCTAACCACATGGGAAAAAATGCCTGTAAAATATTAAGGGTTTAGTAGGAAACTACATTGTGACTCAATATGAAAGATGCTAATATAATAATTGAGTTTATTTTGCATATCTGTCCTCTGAACTGCTGGTCATGGCAAAACTGTTCAGGTGATTGTGCCAATAAAAAGGACATACAAGTGTATTTCAGATGCATCTTTTATAATCACCTATTTTTAAAATGTGGAGCTTTCCCCCACTAACCTTCCTGAAGGTAACTTAGCGCTAGTGTGTTATTGTTCGTTATTTTTGTGTGAGAGAACAAAATATGTAATGGATTGATGAAAAGATAATTTGCTTAAAACTGAATACTGCAGGAAACAAGGCTGCAGTCTGAGCGAGCTTTGCTTCTGGAGAAGAAATAAAAATAAAGAGGAGATGCATGTTTTCCACAACTGTCAGTTGTACCACACTGTGGGTTAAAACATGAATAGACTCATTTGTGACTAACTTACTGGCAAAATTAAATGCAGCTGCTAAAACACTGCCTGGCTAATCTTTGGGTATGATACATTTGAACTACATCACTGAAATGCTATTCCAAACTATGGCATGTCTTATGGACATCATGCTGATTAGTCCATGCTAAAATCATCACTAAAATCTGTTGACTTGTACTAAAATAAGAAAGTAAGTAAATGGAAGCAGCCACTTCTGCATCTTCCCTGTCACACGCACACACACACACACACAAAACAAAACACAGAGGGGAAAATAAACCCAAACTCTTTTTCTTCAGAAACTACAATGTTAAAAAAAAATGAGAAAAGTTTAGTGGTGCAACGCTGATACAACAAATGAGACTCCCCAAAGGGCCTTCCCAGAGCAATACGCTCTTTCAAAGAGCAACAACTTAATATACAAAAAGCAGGAGAGTCTTTGGACTCCTGGACTGTGCAGGCAATCATCAACACCTACCTATAACTGCACTATCCTACAATTTACATTACTTATTTTCAATTTCCTGAAACAAAACAAAACCAATGCCAGGGTAAATGCCAGTGTCAGAGGCAGATGCCAGACCACAGTGCTGTGCAGTGCCTAACACAGGATGGAGAAACAGGGCCTAAGCGAGGTCCCTTCCAGACTATGTGTGAAAGAATCAACCAAACCTCTCCGCTGAGAAGGGTAAGTCAGAAAGCTGCTTCTCAGGGAGGAACACCCAACATGTTTCTATCGGACAAACGATTCTGCAGAATCCAAGAGAGACACAACCAGGCATGGTGGACTTGGGCGTGCAACTGAACAGATGATATGATCTATTGCTGCAGATGAGCTCCACATGGCTGTTAAACCATATGTCCTATACAGACAGGATCTAGAGCCAAGTCACATCAGAGGGAAGTCCCTGTCTAGCTTTCTCATGACAAATTAGCCGGTTTCCTTCTCAGATTTCTTCTGGCTCTGGCTGTAGATACCTTGAGCCCCACTGTACAGACTCTAAACCAGAGCAAAATTTTATGAACATAAAATGGAAAGAAAATATTACAGGAAGCATTAAAAGGCTGGGTGTAATCAAACTTAACATAATCTTTTTTTGGTTTAATTACTCTGCTGGCTGAATGTGTTACTGTGCATTGTTATTGCTGAGTATGGAAAAAAAACCCGCAAAACTACACAATAGAAATGTAGGAGAAGGAGGAATAGAAAACAGATGCTGAAAAGAAGGTACGAGTAAGAGTATAATTTGTGCACCATACAATTATTCTCCATAGTCTCAAGTCTCAGTTGCCCCACCAGGTCAGTGTAATGCAATTGTCATCTATAAAACTCATAGTAGTCTCAGTTTTATACATATGTAGTTCAGCCAGGTTGTACTTCTTTTCACCCAAAATAACTTTTTTCCATGGCATACCACAACAGAGATCAACTCCTCCACACACATCACTACCATTCCCAGTTACACTACGTTCAGTTTAATTTACAGACTTGCTGGAATAAAAGGCAGCAGTTTTTTAGTGTTTGTACCATGTCTGTCTGACACTGTTCAAATAATGTAATCTTAAGGGACAACATTTTTCCTGGCCTAGAATGCTGGGGCTGAAGGGTGTTCAACCTCTCTCTACTCTTACTTTCTCACAGAAGAATCACTGTCCTGTAAGTTGTGCCAGGATTGCCGCTTGTGGAGAGCACAAAGTATTGTACTCTAATAACAAATTAATATGAGTAACATTTTAAAGCTCACATATCAGCAAATAGTTTAGCAGCCACTTTTAAGCATTTGGTTCCTCAACAAAGACTGTGGTCTTACAAATGAGGGGGGCTCCAGGTCTCGTTGTGGGGATAGTTTTAACGCTGCTCCCTGACTTTAATGCTTAACTAAAAGGTTTCTTTGTGAAATTATTGGGGGAAATTTAAGCAAAACTCATCACAAAACTAGATATGTTTCTGAAGGGTGCAGAGGTAGCATCCATAAATCATTGCAGCACACAATCCTTTAAAAGTGGCTGAGGGGCCATCAAGGCATTACAATGAGCAGAAAAAAAAATTTCTGTTTTACTATTCAGGCTCAGCAAGTAATTAAATCAGCAGAGTTAAGAAAACTTGTATCTATCCTTGAAAAAAATCTACCTTAATCTTCTTTCTTGTTTAAAAGTTGACATAAAAATACAGAGAGATATTTTCCAATTAGAAGATATAACCAACCCACTTATATCCAGTGCCTGCTAACGATTAACTAAAATTCCCAATACACAGTGCTGGAGAATACATACAGCATATTTTAATCAAATCCTAATGCAGGTCCTTGCTGGTAATGGTCCTTAATTTTCATAAGCATTATTAAAACATTTAATAAAACCTCTTACTGTTTCCTTCAACAGTAACCATAGCTTAATGGCAAAAATTATTAAATTCATCATAGAAATGTTTGATGCTTTTAACATGTTAACTTCTTTGGTATTTAAACTGACTCCAGAAGAAACAATGTGATCTGACATTGTTATAACACCTGCTTCCTCCAACTCTCTCTAAAATTTTCTTCTAATCTTTCATTAAAACAATAGATTTTGTCCATTTTCTGACTATCCTTGTTTTCCAGATCAACTCTATTCTTAGCACAAAATTTTGTGATTTCTGCTTTTAATGTTTCCCAAGATAAAAAGTTCACCTTTTATTATTACTACTCTTTGTCTCACTTTTTTTTTTTTTGATGAATTACTATACTTTGACTCCCTGACTTCATTTTTCCTCCAGTCTCTTGTGATTAAACTTCTTAAGAGTCTTTCACAATGTAAATTTATACAGTTGGACTTCTTTCATTACACACTGCTGCATGGATTTCTTTCAAATACATAGATTACATTATTCAGCAATAATAAGTAGTGAAGCTATAATTTTCTTTAATCTGTGATGATACATCAAATTTAAGGAAATGCTTTTGAAAAGATGTTTGTATATATCTCAGTTCATAAACATGATGTGTTTTGACATGCACTAAACTGAATTTCATTTCTGGGTATGATAAAAAGGTCATTAAAATACAGAAATTGAAACTTCCTAAACAGATGAAATTTCCACTTATTCTCAGACATATGAAACATAGGTATCTACATATGTATGTAGACGTATACCACATTTTCCTCAGCAATGATTCATCTTGCAACATGAGAATTTCTCAAAGGGAAATCCATGAATCCAGACTGACCATGATTGTTTTAACCAATGTCATAAACTACTGTGTCTTCTTTGGTGGAAGAAAGGAGAGTTCCTACTGGCAGTTGTTCTTGATTCCTGTTTTATAGAGGCCCAGCATCCTAAAATGCAAAGATTGTTATTCTTCCTCCTTTGATTATATACAAACTTATATATGCAAACTGCATTAAAGCCATATTTGCATCTTCTCCCCTAACCCGTATCAAATGTTACAGCTGAAATACATCTCTGACAGAGATATGGACTCTCAGCCTTTTAAAGTGAACTATTAGCCAACTATTACTATTTTGTGAAAGGAGAAGCATTTTGCTATTTGACATCTGGCAATCACTGAAAGCACTATCAAGTCCTCATTCAGAACAGTAGATATAACTGATTTGCTTTCAGTATTTTCTTGGTCTAAATGCCACCCTATTGCTTTTCTTGGAGAGGGAGGGAAGGGGGGAGGGGGGAGAAATTAAAAAATCTGTTGGGTGGGGCTGGATTTCAACTGCTATATTTTCACTATTCTTTTTACTAAACCACATCCTTAAGAAGCATCTAATGTGTAAAATCTGTTGTTTATACAGACATGCAGCTGGCTCTGTCCCAGGTGCTTGAGAGTGATATCTAAACATAAAATAATCTCTGTATAAACTGTGGGTTTGAAAAATGTTTAAGCTCTCTGTGCTTGTTCAGTCCAGGTTGCTTGCTGGAACTGAAGGTTATGCCTAGGTGATAACCATCAAACATCAGTTCAGATGGATTACAAATTCTTCCAAAGTTTAATTATGCTCAAGTCACAAGGACGTTAAATGGGGACAGCTAGGGTAGAATTTTGAAGTATACCATTAGCAGATGTAAACACTAACCCATAGTAACTGGCTTCCTCGAATCCTGTGGAAGTCAAGTGAAGTAAACAACTTTTAAATACATACTTAATTATGAGATTACACCCTTTGAATCATTAGAGCTGCAATCAGGAACAATCTTCTTTTCTGCTTACACAGAGTGATGATCCTGCTATTATGATTAACTGCTGTTGAAGGGTAACACAAGGTAAGGTTAAAACGTTTTTCAAAAAAACTTAGGCAACAAAATTAACAACTACACGCATGACAAAACTTGTCATATTAAGGGTCTTGCCTTTAGTGTGAAAAGCAGGTAACATGGTAGCCATTTCAGTTCTGATACATGGTAAATTCACCAGTCATCTATAAAACCCCACTCTGTCATGGCATCTGTGGTCTTAGGGATTAATCTTAAAATATCAGAAATTACCTTTGTTACATTAAGGTTTAAAAAAGCATATTTTTATATGGGAAGAGACTGCCATGGACAACAAAACAGTACCTGAAAAAGACATATAGTCTGGTTTTAATGCCTGCTTTATAGAAAAACTGGACAGAAATGTCAACAGGTCATTTTTGGGAAATTATTTTGGGTTTTTCAATGCTTCCAATTTGATATAACTGTAAATATTGCACCCCTATTTCAGCTACGTAGCCACTTTCTATAGCATATTCTCTGATATTAGTAGAGTTTGGTGATAGAAATAGTACATACGGCTCAGTAAATTTAATTCTTTTCTGATCCTTTTCCATAATCTTCAAGCTCCAGAGACCAGGGTTTTCCCTGAATTAGATGTCACTGTATAAAATAATCTCTTTAGGAAGATATTCCATAAATGAACATGTCAACACAGCACTCTGCAATGGAGTATCTCCCTATGTGATTAGCTCCAATGTGAAATTCATCGCTTCCCATCTCTTCACCACTGGACTGGTGCCTTGTCCTTCTGAAACCACACAGCCTTTACCTCTGAAACCACCAACTTCCATGGAGTATATCCACTACAAGAAATAAAAATGTTGAGTGGCATTGGGTCAACTTATACTTACCAGCATGAACTTGCATAAATTTAACATACACACTTAAACTCATTTATACAATAAAAAAGTGAGAATCCTCAAAACTTATTGCTCTTTAAAACTTCTTTTTTTTTTTCTTTCTTTAACCTAGTTGACTATTCAAATGAACAGAGTATAACTATCTTAATTAAGACTTTCAACTTAATTTGTGTCAATCTCTTCAAAATCCCATCACTTCAATACTCTTGATATTCTTTCTGTATTTAAATTCTTTTATATGAAATTATCACAAAATATTCTGTGTTATAAGACCATTTGGAATACATGTGGTATATCCAAACCCACAGAACTTGTTGGGTTAGTAGTATTAAGGTTCAGGTGTGATAGAGTTGGAAGTATGGTAGAAGCATGCTCTCCCACAGCTAACTTGCTGCTAAACCACTTGACTTCATTATTCTTACAAGCTTTTAGTCACCACTTCTCTTGTGATTGCATGAGATCTCTATTCAGTTCTGTGGCAAGGCAATATACTTGCATTTCTTTAATAACAATAATATTACTGGTTGCCCTTACTCTTGAAACTAGGTTCCAAGACTGTACCTGTTAACTCCCCACAGAATGACACCCACAGTATGAAATGGCCTCATTACACTAGCTTCCCTGTGTCCATATTTACAAACCTTTTGCTTAAGATATTGATCTCAGTTCCAGCTATGTTTTCCCTACCTGCTGGAGTGATTTACTCTTGAGGAAGCAGGAAGCTGAACAGGCCCAATTTTTGTTTCTGTTTCGCAATCAGGTTCAGTGTTAAGGTTACTTGGGTGACAACAACTATATATTTAGAACATGTCACAAGCTTAACATCTTTTTGTTTTTCCTAAAGAAAATAAATAAAGGAAAACACATTTATAAGATTTATAGCATCTGAAATAGTACAGCGTTTCCCTAAGGATTCAGGTAGGGGGAGGAAGGGCTGAGGCAATCAATAAATTGTCTCATAGAAGGGTCGCAAAAAGAAAAAAAAAAAAAAAAAAAAAAAAAAAAAAAAAAAGAAAGAAAGAATAAAGGGGGCAGAATATACTTTCGCTAACCTAAAGGATTTGGGGATCAGGTGGATTGTTTTCTTTGGGAACAAGAGAGTCAGGATTACAGCTGATTTCTCTCTTTGGGTATTTTGAATAATCTCAAGCAGCTGTGATTAATTCTGAGTTTTAATTCTGTTCCTCAGCCAGCAGCAAGCACAATTTCCAGCAATAGAAATGTGCAACCCTCAAATAAAAGTATAAGATTGACTATGATAATTAACACACTGCAAATACAATTAGAGAAAGAGAAGTTCAGTACTTTGATCAGAGAGAGAGCAATACCCTGACATGGCGAATGGGACAGCTGCTGTACCTCACAGCCACTCCTTCAGCAGCTAGTGCTTGCCTCTCATCCCCTGCAACTCATGAACCCAATGCTGTTTGCTGCTCTCAACATTGTGACGAGTGCCTGTTGAGAGGGGGCCAGGCCATCTGCAACTGTTCTGCAGGCTGCCTTTCAGAAGTGCTCAACCCTCACAATGAAGTCCTGATTTTCCGGAGGGTCTGGCACCTATTCAGCCATCTTACAGCAGCCTAACAAATTTTCAAAAGCGCTTGGCCATAAGCAGTTCCTGTTGACATTAAGCATGTCTATGTCTTTATCCACAGCTGCTGCCTCTTTTGCAGGTCTTTCAAGCATCTCCTTCCCTACTGCCCGTGTCAGCACAATGACCTATCATGTCAGGAACATCTTTCAGATGTGATGTCATGCAATAGTAGAGCAGGCTCAGTCCTAGCAGGCTGGTGGGGTCTGCACTACCTTGATGGGGTTCTGCTGGCAAAGTTGACATGAACCCAGCTGAAGAGCAGTCTCACTAGCTCTCTCACATCAACCTGTTTGTATGGGTGGAAGGACTCAGGACTCTCCTCCCAGGGCTCTAAAATGAGTGAGACAGATCTTGGGGAGCAGGGGGTTAGGGAGCAAAGCAAGATTTAATTTCTATGTGTGCATCACAGGCATAGCATTTCAGAGTGTACATGTGGGCCTGCAATGCTCTATACAGATTTTCCTCAAGCTCATACTATGGACTCTCCCCAGATTTCTGCACATTGCACAGATAAAGACAGTTTCTCCAGAAATTATTCTGGATGGAAACTATGGGCAGACATAGAACAAAATATTAGTGTCTTGCAAACATTATCCCTGTATTTGTTGGTGAGATTGTCACCTGCCTCAATATAAGCACAAAGAAATAAAGTCAAATTCTCTGCTCTTCATAGGTAGAATAGGCGCAGGCCACCCACCTAATTGTTTAGAGAAAATGCTTTTCTTATAAATGGGCTTCTTATAATCTTCACAATAATGAAGGTTGTTTCCTTCCAACTGCATTTAGCATTGGTTTGATACTGCAGGCATAATGGTGACTTGTTTGATGCCTTTTCACAATGTATTGTAGTTTGGAAAATGCCAGTCTCATAAGCAACAGAGAGAAAGCATAGGGTCACTCTGGAAAGTGGACATGCAGAAAGGTCTACTGTAACATACCACTACAATCATTGAGCCAGGCTGGAGGACAACAAAATCTGTTGAGGGGCAAAAACTCTAAACAACAGGACACAAACAACGACAGACCACTGGGTTATCTGAAAAAATCTAAAACAATTTTGTCTTCTAAAAAGCCATTTAGTTGCTTTCACTGTTACATTTTCAAAGGTTATCCTTTTATACAATGAGTAAAAGGACCTTTTAAAAAATTATCAACTTGACAGTGTCATTTTTAAGTTTTACAACATCCTACAGCATCCTATTCTGTTATGACAAATACTGCACATCTGAAAAGAATGTTTCTATCAAAGTATGCCACACAAAAAGAGTACAGAGCTCAGCAAGGAATAACTAATGGCCCAAACTACAGCAATGTTATTTTTCAACCTGAGAAATTCAGGTTTATCAAGCTGTAATGCAAATCTTTTCTATGCATACAGTGTCCTGCTGTCTCTCTTAATACTTGATTCTTTATTAAGCACATCACATAACATAGGCATTTTTTAAGGGCTCCCCATCCAGAACCATCAAAATATGGCTTCAAAAATGCCTTTACTTGTAGTATGCGCTTGCTGATGATTGCTCAGATGGGCAACTAATAAATGGTGCAGATTGAAAAGCAATTATAGAGGATGGTCCTTTCAGGATGGGGTGCTTCAAAATAGTCATCAGTCTGAAAGGAACTTTGATGGGTAGGTATCTTTCAGTGCAGATTATAAAGGATAGGAAACAGAAGCCTGAGAAATTTGAGAGAGGCTCTTTGTGCAAGGTAATGCTGGAAGAGGTTATGCTGTCCAGTGACCACACAGGTCCCTAACATCCTAATTCATCCTGCCAAAATCAGCTTTAAAAAATAAGTTTATTCAAAAGGCAACAAAAAGTAGTGTTGTCATGTAAAGCCTTAAAAACTGAAAACTATTCCTTGGATTTTTTGCTTTATTTTCAAACCGCATGAACTGTAGCTGAAATGCTAGAACTTCACACTCAGCTCTGGCACCACCTTACCTGTCTCACAACATGCTCAGCTACATTTATGGCTGAAGAAAAAAGAAGCAATGGTCACCTCTACTTACTAGCCACAAAACATGCAGATGGTCTTCCTTGAAATATATCCATTCTTTTTCTTACAACATCATTCACTTTCCCTATGTGGAGTCCTGGAGATTCATCCAAAACACACTGAAATCAGTGCAAACCTGCAGCTTCCTAAAACTGTAAAAGAACCCATTCTCCTCTTCTTGCCACACTTAGGTGAGCTCACTAGAAAATTGCTCAGATGATTACTGTTTACAGCAGCTGGGGCATTGTTGTTGCTAATGGTCCCTAGCACTGTATTACTTCAGCGCAAACAAAGGCTGCTGCTGGCCAGCTTCATGGGTTGGCTGAGCAGGTTTACTCAACTTGTGAACTTATGCATTCAAATACACTAATTACATGACTCAGTACCCATTCCTGACTGTCTCTGGTTAGATAACAATCATTAACTATATTACATGAGGAATCCAGGAAAATAAGATGCTCTGCCAATCATTACTGTTTCATCATAACCTTTGCCCACTTTTACTAATCTGACTACTGCCTTCTGCAGCATCCTTGTGGCATCAGAAATCTTTTACTACTACTATAACATGTCAATCCTACTTCATCTGAGAGCCTATTTCTACACTGAGTAGAAGCAATTTAGAAGAAAAAATTATAGTCACAGCACTATGAGAGGTGTCAAATTAGGATAATTAGTCCTATATTTCCAAATTTTCAATCGTTGTGTCTTCTTACCAGCATTAGAGCAAAAGGAGTAATAAAGTTTTACAAATGATAATCTAATAAAGAGGACTTGAAGAAAATGGATGAAAACCTAGACCACCACCATTTTGCTTCTTTGCTTGTTTTCATATCCAGTTCCACAAAAGCAGAAATAGGAAATGAAGTTGTGGATTCCAAAAGAGAAAGCAGACTCAGACTGCAGATAATTTCTTCCCTGCTTAATTTTTCCTCCCTCTCCCCAAAACATGCTTTTTACATTGAAAATCATTCCAACAGAGGTCAGAGAGATCAGACTACTGCACTATTAGTCACACAAAGAAGGAAATGTTCATTGTTTTGCTAACACACTATTTCCGGAAATACAGGATCTATTTCTACAACAGCATTAAAGTGGCATTTTTTAATTATTGTTCTGCTGTTCAATGTTTGAACTAGCAAATAAACAATTCCTTTTAAAGTAAGCTGCACTGATCCGTGTGACAAAGTGGTGTTCTACCAGCATTTAATTCCAGACCTGCAGCAATAGTGTACTAGAAAGCGTTTCAGAAGTTTTGAGAAGTGCTTTAGAATCAGGAAAAAATCTGTAGAAAAATAATCCCTCACCTGTTGTTTTAAAAAACAATGACATTCCAGACAAAACAAGAAAATATAAGGCTGACTTACATTACTTCTAGAAACTTATCCAATCTGGGGAAAATAGGTGAGTTTAGGATGTGAAGATGCACTAAAGAGGTGCACAAGATAGTCAGAAGTTTTACATTACTGGAGACTTCACAAGGCCACGTGCTCATGCTATAGAGCTAATTAGCTAGAAACTTCTCCCCACATTGGCCTACAAACATTCGTAGTAGCCATTCTCTGGTTTCAATGTACCCACTATTATTTCCAGTACAGTGCATGAAATTATATTTACTCCTGTAATAGCAGAAGAAAGGATGTTTATTTTGTTTCACATATAGTGAAACCTTGGAAAGGAAGGCTGGATATTCAGCATACTGGAAGCAATCCAGAAGGAGGATGTCTTCTGAGGCTAATTCAATTATGATTCCATTTTGGTTGGCTGTAGGAGCAGAAGGTATCATCTAACTGCAAGAACTGCTAGACAAAGGTTACAGTCCTAAGTCTGTAGAGCATTGCGTACCTTGGACTCTGATTTTGTTAGTAAGTGAATTTGTGTATGAGAAGTTAGAAGAGAGAGAACTCTGACACATAGATCTGCAGGCAGGGTAAGGGTTGGGAGTTCAAGTAGTCTTGGCCTCTGACACAGAGAACAGCTGTGTGAGGACATACCTCTGCATTTCTGCAGAGCAGCTTGCTAAATCAAGGCTGTAAGGTATTTTATTTCATGGATTATACATGTATTTAATTAAAATTTGAGATAAATATTTGCAGCAATATGTTTCTGAAGTACTGTAAAGTTACATTGTATTAAACATTTATTGCAATCATATGAAATATTCCTTAGGTTAAATATTTACTGTTATTTTAAGATACTGGTATTGAGCTTATTATAAGCATAGCACAAATGCAAAGCCATCTTTCTCAGAGCAATATGCTTCTCTGAGTTGCTTTTAGATTTTATTTTCTGATGGATATTTGACATTAATACACCATGACTTTTTCCTTTATGAAAAAAGGTTCTAGCCCAAGCTAAGAGAAAGTTGTAATTTAAAGGATAGTTTCCACTGTGCTCAGCATTCTCACAGTAATAATAGTTTGTCCTTTTTCTTAGTGCAGCTACAGTATTAAATATTTATATTGATGTTTATTTTGTAAACAAAGAAACCAAATTAAGCTAACACATGAAGTCTATGATGTGTTTTAATATCTGTATTTGTTTCATGTTGTGGCTCTTATGCAATTGATTCAAAGGAACTTGTTAAATAATAAATGCTATTTTTTAAATTACTTTAAATTATTTTTGTTTATTTATTGGAGGAGATCAATTTTACAAAAAATAAGAAATAGAATGTTACAGAGAACATCCAGTTCCTTACTATTTTACATTCAGTAAAGCTAGTGAAATCTCCAGTAAATATTTGGCTTTCCTGAATACAGCATGACTGTCACAGTGTTCTTTGGTATTTGGCCTAAAAGTTTCAGCATGTTAGGACATAGAGAAAACAAGTCTTTTGGTCTAAAATTTGTACGAGATCTCGATCAACAGTTGAACAGTCAAACCAACTTGAAGGGGCTGCTTGCAGGACAACCACTCACATTTATTTAGTTCCCAAGTTAACTTGGAATTTCTAGAAAGTTTGTTTCTTATTTAAAGCTTCTGCTGCTTGTTACTGCACAAAATAGAGTTTTGAGTGGGCAGCACCTAGACTGTGTGATAGAGGTGTGGTGTTAAGGAAGGGTACATAACCTTGAGGTTTGCACATACTTTGGCATCTTTTGAACAGTGGCATTCCACCTTGATAAGAACAGTTGCTGTGCATCCTTTTAGCATCAGTGCCGAGTCATCACTCCACAATGCCTTATAAAATGTCAGTCCTTTCTTAACCTCTACTTTAAACCAAGAGCACTTAGAAGGTGTCATGCTACCAGCTGTCTCAGACAACCCTTTAGTACAGTTTGAAAGGCTGGATATTTTATTTATTTTTTGGGTTTTTTTTACTTAATTCTCAGAGGAATCTGTCACTAAAAAGGAAAAGGAAATAAAAAAGAAAAAATCAACCCAAAAAAGTAATAAGGACAAACTGAGGAACTGAAGCATTTATTATTCTTTAGATAACGTCAGTAAAGACTATCAATGCATAAACTGTTATCAGAGAAAAGTTGCTTACATTTTCCTGTCTAGTTAAAGCTGTCAATTGTCATGATATAATGCACATTCCTCAAGCTCATTTATACAGACTTGTATATTTTTATGTTCCTGCTTTAGTCTGATAGTGGTCTTTTGCTGTAAGTTCTTTAGATTTTACACTCATCTGTTCAAAGTGTCAAATAATAATATGGTGTCCTTAGATCTGTTTTTCTTTCTCTTTTTGATCTGATGCTTAATTAAGTATAATGACTACTTATATATACTACTACTTATATATACTACTACTTATATATACTACTTATGTGACGACTAAGTATAATGACTTAGTGTAATGACTACTTGAAAATCATGATCAACCTATCTAGAAAAATAGCCTTAAAGTACTTACATGGCTATTGGTACAAAATTTGAGTAACTGGAGTATTTCAGTAAATGTTCTAGTCATGAAATAACTTCAGGATACCTGAAAAATCTCTACATTACCTTTGATATCATATATGCATGTTCAGCTACCTAATGAACTCATAACTGATTTTCGGCAGTTGTAAAATAGTTAGAATTCCCCAAGCACTTATTTATGGAAGTTGACACATCTTGCTCAGCCTCTCTTTTTGATACCATTTTGCGGACTTCCACTGGAATAAATGAAGGCCCATTTCCCATGCTAATGTAGAAGTCAATCATGAGGGCCTTCGTGCACCACTCAGAAAGAGAGCACTGTAATCTTCTAAAATAAGAATAATGGATTGCATTTTATGGTGCTTTGTGTGCTTTTGAACACAGCCAATCATTGGGAAGACCTAAAGTTCTGCAAAGTGCAGTGGGTCCCTTTTTTCTGCTCCTGTAGGGTTTTTGGGGTAAGGAAAAATAACAGACAAAATCAGTGAGGTGAGTGAACATCTGACTTCCAGGAGGTGATTTCTGGAAGCTGGGGGATGCAGATGCCAAAAAAAGAGCAGCATGAAGGTGCATACCTGGAGGTGACAGTTGAGGGAACATATAATAGAAAATAAATGCTCTCCTCCTTCCAAATGATGGTGGCATTCAACTTCAGCAGCCAAAGGATTGCATCAATATTGGGGTAAATCATACTACAGCCACTGTCTGCATCCAAACTGAAAACCTGTGTAAACAAAAAAGCACGGAGAAGCAAACTCAAGCACTGGATCACTGGTCAGCCCTATTGCTAGCATGCTCTCTGATGCAGCTTTGCTCTCTGTCATAGAAGTCTGTGAGAATGCTCAACTATAGCTCAGTGCTGAGACTGCTCTCAAGAAGACACATGACTTAAATCATCCACTTTTTTTTAATTTGAGTGTTGCCTTTTTGGCAAACTGCAATTCAGAAAGAGTCATTGCTTCTGAAGCAAACCCATCTCTTATTTTGGGGAAAAATAAAACAGGCACCCTGTTAATGCTTGAATGCACCTCTCTGATGTCAATAATATCACTTGGTTTAAAAAAAAAAAAAAAAAAAACATTT
>JBAFWW010012887.1:26861-79337 GCA_036873685.1 Agapornis canus
CCCCCCGTTTAATGTTTAAAGCACCCCTTCTATGTTAAAAAAATTAATTTGGTTAAAAAAAAAAAAAAAGGTATCCTTCCTGGTTCTATGGGCTTCATTTATCAAGGATTGGAAGGAACATCCTGAGCAGGTTTTCACATTGAATTATTTAGTGAGTGTCTAGGTCCAATAAAACAAACAAACAAACAAACAAAAAAACAAAAACCCCCAACAAACTGCTGCTGAAAATAAAATAATTTGCACTATGCTAGAAACAAGAAATCCTGCTCCTACTCAAAGCCCAAGATATTCCAGGAACACAAAAAAAAAAAAAATTATGATGTTAGGATTGGAACTTGTCTCTGTCCACTAATCAAGTACTTCTGGACAGTAATTCTTTGTATTTTGAAGTCGCAAAACAGCAGCCTGGTACGTCATGAGAAATACCATGAGTTATTCTCAGCATCGTTACAGGAAACAAAATAACTCAAGACCTCTATAAGTTTACCAAATACAAGCACTTCAGTGTATATAGTGCATCAGTGTTAAAGTACTTCATTGTATAAGTTAAAATATTAACCAATATGTGATCCTAATCTTTGAGTATGAATTCCATTAACTGACAAGTTTAAGTTTGGGGGTTTTTAGTATTTAGTTATCTATATAAAACCACCAAGTTTCTATATGCCCTCATTATCTGCCTACAGGATAAACCCATGTATCATTAAAATAGAGATTTCATACTATATATTTCAATCAAAATATAATTCATAAGCTAAAGAATATGCAATGTGTTGATTATGTTCTTACCATGCAGAGCACACATTCTGGATCTTTGCCAATCCAACACACTCAGCCTACCAGATAACTAAAGGGTATAGCAGGAACCTGACAAAACAGTCAAGACACTGACTCAGGCAGCCCATTATCTAGATGTAGTGAGCAAGGCAGCAGGGGCAAGACAAAATGGGCATGTTTTAATGTGTCTTCAAACTGATTCTTGAAATATATTTAAAGATAAAAGGGGTCATACCTAGTCCTAGTGTACTCTGAACATATCAGTGATGAATGGGTGACAGTACTTATGCAGATAAGCATTATCTACATATATTTGTTGTAAATTTTACATGCTTAATTCTCTTTCTGGCACATTCTACAGTGAATTGCAGAAGGAAAAGTCAACTGTAGTGATAAATTGCATAAGATACAATGAAGAGTATTCACTACAAAATGCTAGTAGGGAAACCACCATATCCCAAACACTTTTATAACACATTCTTAAGGAAATAGCTCTTGCTGAACAATATTATTCAGTGTCAAAGCCAGTATTAGAAACACTGGCAATCAGGCAGTTCCAGCAGTGCTGATAAAGTCATTCTTACCTCTAGCTAAGTCATAGACACAAAACAACATCATTGGTACTCAAAGGTAAACCCATGACTACAGTGGTAAAAGACAGTGTATCTACTACATCACAGTTTTCAAAACTGGTCACTTTAGGTCCTGAAAATTCAACTTGCTTATAACAGAGCTAACAGGCAGAGTACTGCAATGGACCCACTTATTGCTTCCCAGTATGTCCCGAATAAGCATGACATACTCCCTCTATCTTTCTCTGGACCTTGGTTTTGAATACTGTCTCTTCCACACAAAAGCACAAAGGAATAACATACTTCCAGGTATATTTTATATATATATATATATATAAAATACATATAGGATCAGCTTTGGCTGATCCTAACAGTATTGTAAGAATAGCTTTTGTACATCCATTCTTGGTAATACATACTACCACGCAACTTAAAATGGGTTGCGATATGAAAAACACATTCAGGTAAAACAACAAACAGGGATTGTGTTATCTTGAAGAGCAGTTTACTTAATCCTCAACTATCTAATCTGACACATTAAGTTCATCCTGGACCCTGATTTTCAAAAAATGCCAGATGTAGCCTTTTCCCTGAAACTAGCTATTGGTATCTCTTTTTTGATAATCATAAAGATTCACCTTGCACAGTCAGTTTAGAACTGAGATATCAGTACTAGTGTGAAAACAATGGTGCTCCTTTTCTGAAAACAAGCATAACAATGCATACAATAGAAAGCTCAGGAATCTAAGAGAGCTGGTTAACTCAGCAAATTAGTGCAGTTCAGTCATCCTGTTAATGTCCTATAAAGTCCTTGATCAGGTAGTGATGTGATACTAAGAACTGCCTTGATTTTTCAAGCCAGAGAGCCAAAGCTGACTAAGAAATAGGATGATGCTGTCTAGACAGCTTTGCCAAAAGCTGACTGGAGGACACCTTCTCAAAATAGTTAAGCGTAAACCAACTGTTCACAAGGCTTGCAAGTTTTTTTCTTAAATGAATAATGTCTAAAAGAAATATATGTCTGATGCACAAAAATAAAACCAAAAACTTAAAATAAAACTGAAGAGCAGGATAAAGAGTTTCCTACAACTTTCTGTCAAGCTGCTTTACATTGCTTTTCCTGGAGTTACCATTCAATAGCTCTGTTCCTAAAAATGTGGCACTTTTCAGAATGCTGACTGAAAATAATAATTGCAATTAAAATACATTCTTTTGGCAAAATGAGATTTTTTGTGTTTTGTATCCATCGTACCTTGAAGTAACCAGTAAATTAAAAAGAACCTTCTCCAAGCTCTTTACCCCAAAAATGTTCTTTTCTGTTTGCACAGCCCAAAAGAGATAACTGTGCACTTGACTGAGCATTTAATATCAGGAAAGTTTTTAAAGTTTTCTGTTGCAGAGAAAGCATTGCTCAGAAAACTCCATCATCGCAAAGATGCAAAACTACATGAAGTACTTGCCAGCATTAAGAAAGGGGGAAATGTTGGGTGAAATTGAATGAGATAGAGCAATGGAGAGAAAAAAGGAAAATGCTAGAAGATAAATGAGTGCTAAAAAGGTCTATTTGCTGTGCATAGGGCTGAAGAGTCAATGCTAGCAATAATGGCATTAGCATACTGAAATCATGCATGTGCAGAAGCATGGAAGAAAGACTGCATTGTGCCTGTCCACAGGAGCCCAGCCTTCGGCAAAACTATCAACCTTGTTTCAAAACTTCTTTAGCATTCAAACCAAAGAGAAAAGACAATCTTAGACATATAGAAGAAACAACTTAATTGTCAACTTAGTTTAGAGGGGTCTGAATAGGACCCTGGGTAGAGAAACCAGACAGAATTTTCTTGCTGACAAAGGTCAGATTTCAGGGCTACTCCAGACAGTATCTGCAGAGCACTCATATTACTCCTGCATATAGCCATTGATGCTACATCAGGAGCACTGTGAGTGCCTCAATTCCTGGGTTTCCCACAGAGGCAGAAAGTACACCAAGGCAGGTGCTGGAAAATGAATTGATTCTCCAAATCTCAGATGTATTAAGAGAAGACAAGGGGAAGGGTAAATGGGAATGAAGTTGGGAAGGGGAAATTGTAGAGCTAATTGAGGAAAAGATTTCCTATAAATGCTAAACAACCTCTAAGAAACATGATGCCAGTTGAATAACTGATGATAACACTAAATGCTGGTTGAAGGGAGAGAAAATAATTGTAAATGCAATACAATACAGTTCATGGAAACATGGACAGATTAGGAGCACACAGTTTTAAATAGCTAGCTCCAAGATAAAAAGGCAATGTAATCAGGCACTGAGTAAAGAAAACCAACATCGTCCTCTGTTCTGAAACACTATTAAAAGGCTCTTAGCCTTTTCATGAATGTCTTTTCATGTCTTCCATATGCTGCTTTGTATCAAAAAAATTACTGTATAGCATAAACTGAACAAAAGATACATACAAAAATTAACTCGTAAGAGTAAGCCCAATAATATAAAAATGATTGACAATTCATTTGAAGTGCAATAAGAAATAGCAGAGAGAATATCATATATCATATTATGAAAGGTAGAAATATTTTTAGGGGTAAGGTATGTATTTAGGAGAAATAAATATCAAAATACATAAACGATAATGAATAAGGGAAATAAAAAAAGTTACATATGCTTCCTAACTTATATAAATGTTTTTGTATAAGCACAAAGCAGACCGTTAAATCTCAAGCAATATTCTTTTTAATATCCAGGTTAGAGAAAACACATAGAAGTTGATGGATAAAACTGAAATATAAGAATATATAAGATTTTGTACAGTTCTCTGAAATTTGTCAGTGTAGACATTGAAATTCTGTGTCTGACATAAGTTAATTTGACATTAAAATGTTACATAGGTTAACATTTTGCTATAATGGGTAAGCAAATCTACAGCTCCACTGCAATTGATTGTTTTCCATTAGCTTTACTTTTTCTTAGGTAATGAATAAAGGTAGTAGAAAACTACAAGCTCAGACACTTAAAGACTATGCATGCAATTTTTTATGGTATTTATGAAGAAACAAAACCAGTCATCCATAGATAATGCTGAATAACCTTAAATTATTCCAGCGCTTACCTAGGTAGTCCACCTCTCTCCAACACCATGCTTAGTTAAATTCATACTTGCAGGACAGTAATACCAAAAGCTTTTAATTCCATTTAGTTGCATAAAAATTAGTGACAGTGTTTTTCATCGTGTTATGAATGATGGAAGAGGACACACATGGTATTTAAAATGCTAATTGAATACATTCTGTGAATGGTTAGAGTCAAGTATTGCAGGAGTTAAAGAAAAGTACTGTTCAGGCTGAGAGACTCTGACTTTACTCAGACCCGACTAGTGCAACATATCTTATTTGCAGCTGTACAAAAAGGCACAATATATGTAGCATAGAAAATATAAGCTCCAATTCCAAACTGGGCATTTGACATAATGTTCAAATCCTTACAGATGAGCAAAGGAATTTTTTTTTTTTTTAATGAGATTATCAACATATTTAATATCCTGAATCCTATGTGTATACACCTCGTAAGGATAAACTTTAGCATTGAAAAGATTATTTAAAACATCCAGTCTTTCATTTGGGAAGTTCTCATTTGACTTCCAGTTTTTGATCACAGACACCTCAAACAGACACAGGAGCTTAAAACCCCACTGTCCAGGGTAGTGCTGCCTAACCTGGGCTGGCTGGGGGGATGTAGCTGAGGCCAAAGTAGAAGAGAATTTTTTCTAACCAAACATCTCTAGCACCGTGAAAGGCAGTGAGGCTGGGCTGAAAGAAGAAAATGCTCCAAGATTGCTATTTCAGTAAAATGTATGAAGTTCCCACAGATTCAGAATTAACACATTTAACTTTTTCAAATGGAATTCTAATTATTATATTTTTACAGGCCCTTCTGACTCATAAGTAGCACTACTACATATAGACTATATCATACTACTAAATTCTAGTTGTTGGGATGTTCCATGTTAAACGTGATATGAGTCATGAATAAAATTAGGGCAGCTGCTACTCCTTGCAGCTTGATACAACTTGTCTTTTTAAGTGTCTTTTATGTGTGGGGGAATAAACCTTTATCAGATTTCAGAATTCTACAATAAAATATATCCAAGCCCCAGACTATAGAATATATACGCGTATAGGTGACTCATCCTGAGTGAAGGGTAAAAAAAATATAACAGAACCCCAACAGGTTTTTGAATTGTAAATTTTTAGTTTTAGCCTTAGTACTCATGCAGTTCCTGGATGTCATAGATTCTGTTCGTCAGACACTGGGAAGGGGCTGCTACAATCATGCGGAAGTATCATCAGAAGTAAGATCCTAGATGGCAATAGTTAAAAAAAAATGTATTAATAAAATAGAAATAAAACCAGCAATACTGCTTGCTACTTCTTTCTGATCTCTGAGAAAAGCCACCATTCCGTGTACTGAGAACGTAAATACAGAACCTATTTGTTATGATACAAAAGATCATGTCCAAATTATTATTTTTGATGAATTTCCTTCTGCAGCAAGAAATCTACAGCTTGTATACACTGACCATTCACACAGGTCATTCAGAATTACAATTCTTTTTCTTACATAATGCCTCGCATATCATCATGCACAAGTATTAACTGGCAGTTTTCAAATACCCAGTTGGCAATTCACTTTCTGACTTGAAGAGGCAGACTGCAAATACCTGAACTAAAATATTTCAGAAAAAAATCCACCATTTCTCTATTCCATTTTCAATTTTACTGATATAATTCAGGAGAGAAGAAATGCAAATCCATCCATAGGATTATGAAAATGATACTACTGTGAAACATCCAACTATACCAGGTTCTATTTAAACATTGGCGTGCTATTTCAGGGATTCGTGGTGGGAAGCAAAGTGGTGGGGAGGGCATAATCAGTTCTGAAGGTGATTTAAAAGTTATATTTATACATGCCATAGATGATGACTTGGCAACAGAATAACACATATATCTATGTCAAACCTCTGAAAAAGAAAATACCAGATCTATCATAAGTCACATGTTATTGGAAGCTTGTCACTAACATCATGATAAAAGCTGATACCTGCAAAATTTGAACTTTCCTTTGTAAAGTCAACTAGGAGGCTTGAATTGTGATGTTTTTCAGCATCCTTCTTGTAAAGGTCACCATTTTGTGACAATGTTGCAAAAACAGTTGGCTCATCCCTGACATGTGGTTGCATATAATGCCTTACAACTGGTGCCACATGGAGCAAGACAAAAACAGTGGCAGAATATCTTTATCAGAGATTGTTAAAATCACACTGCTTTATAACTGATGAAGTGTGAAAGAACCAGTTCCCTCAGATCTGCCTGATTTCTTGTTAACTTATTTCTTTCGCTGATTGACCACTGCCCAGTTCAGCAATGATTGTATTATTTTGCAAAGTCAAAACCCCAAGGGCTGAGCTCCAGCCCAACCTGCTAGGAAAGATTTAAATGAGGAGATAGGAGAAGGGGCAGAAAGAATGTTTGTTCTACACCAAAATTAAACTAAACTAAAACATTAGTATCCTCTGAAAATTAAAATAAGTTTTCTTTTCATGTCTGTCTCAGTGAAACCTACAAAATTGGCAAAACACAACTTTGAACACAGGCCTTACATGAGTGTGCAGGTTTTGGTTGGGATAGAGTTAATTTTCTTCATAGTAGCTAGTATGAGGCAACCAGTTTTCTAAATTGAAAAATAATTTTTCTTCTTTGTTTCTTCATTTTCTAGTATTAATTCTACCAATAATTCATCATGATGGCTTGATTATGTTACTTGAAAGGGAATTACAGAGATTTGCACTCCTGAAAAAATATAAAACAAGTATTTTGTGTAAGGAGTAACACTCATGAGAGCATAAATAACAGTTCTGTGAAGATGCACAGACAATATATTCACAGAACTAGCTGTGCTAGTAAGAAACCTCTTCATTAAAAGGATTCATATGTTTGGATTAAACTCTGCCAGTTGAACACAAAGTTTTCTTCCTGAGAGATCCCCTTCATTCGCTGACATTTGCAAAGTGCTATAAAATGCTAATTGGTATGATCAGCAGACGATTAACATTCTGTTTAGTCTTATTCTCAAAGCAAAAATTATAATAGGAAATAAAATGTCATAAAGCAGAGATAACTGAAGACTTTAACAAGAGGCTATTGTATTTTCCTTTAGATACTAACTACCTGTGTATGGATGGTTGCCCTTATGCCATTTCAGATATCCACAGCTTTAGCAGTCAGCAGCAACAAACATTTCTGCTTCTGACAAATTGCCTCTGGCCAAGGAAGGTTCTTGATAAATAAAAATTAATATTTTATTAAAAACCTGCCTTTGATCAGGTTTCTTTAACCTGTGTGTCCCTATCATGTTTTGACAGGCCTCAGCTGACCACCAGTTTGCTTCTTTGCTCCAAACTCTAGCTTATTTCTTTTTATATAGATAACACAGGTATATCTTTTCCAATCTCATCACAAAACCTTGGAAAGAGAAGTCAGTCTGCTCTACTGTGCTATAGTACAAGATGCTTTTCATAGCTCTGCTAGGCTAAATACTGCAAAGTTCAAGCACAACATGGTATTTGAATTACACTAACATGTAGAAACATTTCTGGATTAAAAAAAAAAAATACTTTATGCCACCAATTTAAGACCATAAACATGCTTTGAATCCAATTCAATATATTCCTTATTTGTTCCTGATTCTCTCTCATTATTATTATTAGAAAGCATAAATTTCCAGCAAGGCTTATGCTTGACAAGGCTCCATTATTTGCACATGACAAGGTTTATCAAAAACAGTTGGATTTTTATGAGGACTCTTTTATGTTTCCTCCATAAAATATAAATAAATGAAAAGGATTAGATGGAGGAAGCAGAGCATAATTCATCACCAATGTGAAGCAGAAGGAGCAGACTGCAGATGGATGAACTGAAAAAGAACATGGTGATTGGTCTAGAGAAGAGAACTATGGTTTCTCAAATTCTGAGGAATAATAAGTACAATGATGGAGCATTGACTTCTGTTACCATTTTAGGTGTCAGTGAATGCACAAAGTACATAATCATCGTAATATTCAAAACCCACATACAAAATAGTAGTGCAGTGGTCTAGTTGGTTTTTTGTTTTTGTGGGGTTTGTGTTTGGTTTTGTGTTTGTATTTTTTTTTTGGCTGATATTTTTTTGTGGTTACAGAATAAATTGAAAGACCAGAAACTTTTAATTAAATTTACTCACTGTAAGTAGCTAGAGAAAAATTAGGAGGAAAGACCTTTTATGGTGGCAAAGTTTCACTCTCTTCTCCATTACTCTTGTGTCAGTCAGACAAAAATCCATTCATTTGCCTTGTATTACTTTAAAAATAAGTGGTACAGTCAAGTCACCCACATTTTTTTTTGCCCATCTAAACCTGAAAAATCATCCAATAATCCAAAAGCAAGTCCATGGGATTACTTCTGCACATTGCATATGTCATACAAAGAAACTCCAGGAATGAGGCTGATTTCTTACACAAGTTAGGCAACTGCATCACCTTCCATGTCTCTATCTGTGGTAATGGAATATATAAATTAGGCACATGATAATTGTGATTGTAATTGTTTGGATAGAATTTACAAAGTAAGTCACAAAAGTCTGATGATTTTATAAGCAAGTAGTCACAAGCTTTGAGTACGGAATAGCTCAGAAATCTATCTTGCCAAGCCCAGTCTGCTTTCCAGCAGAACTGAACTTCCATTTCTCTTGAAGCTCTAAAATTTGGTCGTTCACTCCTGGTCCAATTCAGAATAAAATAGTTTTTTCAGATGGTAAATTATGTTTAATTTCAGTAAGATAAACATGATGCAAGTGTTGTGCAAATACTTTGACAGACGAATTATGAATATTACCTTACCTTAAACCTCTGCAGGATTCTTTGTATTTTTTAAAAAACAAATAGAAAAGACCCTTTCCACCCCAAGCTGATCCCCTACTACCTCATAACCTAACCTATAAAAACTTCTGGTTTTTATCTGTATGAGGTGTGTCTGTCTTCCCACACCTACACAGGACTCTACCTGTCAGTACTAAATCTGTTTTCAGCAACAAAGAAGTCAGGGGAGAATGTCCTTAGAGACCTAGTGAATTATCCAGAAAAAGTACAAAAGCTTAGGTTAAAATAATGGCTTAGAGAATGACAAGTACAAGGTGGAAAGGGACTGTCTCAAGAAGACACGTTTAGTAACAGTTTCCACAGTGAGAAGATATATATTATATTTAACTAACCTTCTGATTCAAGTGTGTGAACCACAGTAGAAATACAATAAACATTTTCTTGTACTTTTATATCACCTCCTCAAAGCACAAGTTAAATCACAAGTGTTAATGTGCAAAGTAAATAAAAAACTTGGGGTTTTGTTTATTGGTTTTTTGTTTTGTTTTGGGGTTTTTTTGCTATATTTCAGACTTGGTTCAGAAAGAATAACATCATGTTTCATTCTTTCTTTCTTTTTAATATTGTAATTTTTGATTGTGATCCCACAAACCTTCATATATGTGATTTCCAATGCAAGCAAAGCGGAATGCTTGCATTATGGCTTGTAGTATCTGTGCATTACACTATAAGGTCTTCATGCAGTATTCTACAGTGACAGATAAACAGAGAAATAATTAATGGGCAACAGGAGAGATTCAGGAGCTACTTAAAATAAACTCATTAACTTATTCCCAGGAATTTCTTTTTGACACTGACTATATAGCATTGGGTTGACTAGCTGAATCTCTGTTAATGAAGTCTATCTTTTATTCATGGGTCTGAACGTTTTGCATTTGTTGGAAATGAATTGTGACCTTCTGGTACCTCTCCCTCTGCCAGGCCATGTGATATTTAAATGCGTTGAATATGCCCTGATTTAATCAGGTTGTACAAATCTGACACAACTGATGATAGAATCTGACCAGATAGCCTTATTATTTGTTTTGGACTGTTGATTTAAATCTTTGGCACACCTTGTGCTTGATTATGTTACAGATTAAAACAGGGAGAAATAAAGGAGCAATGAAATGATATTTCAATACATGGAAAAATGCCTAAATATGATCTTTAAACATGCTAGTGATAACCACAAGGCAAAATCCAATTCCAGGCACTTTAGGAACACTTCCTTGTGTATGTTACACAAAGGCATTAGCATTAGATTTGCTCTTGCTTCTCCTTCTGATCATTCAGAAAAAAACCCACAAACCTGCTGCAGTGTAGCCCCTCTTAACTTGTTTCTGGATGTACAGCAGTGATTTTTGTGAAATCAAAATTAATGAACTTATGAGGAAGTACTGATATTTAACACAGCATGCAACAAAGACATCTTGGAGGTGTTAACTGCTACAGCCTGGGATTCATTCTTTGAAGGCTCATTCAAAAAAAGCAACTGATTAATTGCAAGAAGTCAGTACAGAGTCCAGAGAACAATTGTTATTCTACATGTCACCAAAGCCATCTTTGCATCTCTTTTATCAAAGAGGGACTTCAGTCACCAATTAGCCACCATTTCTAGTTTTAGTTCCTACTGATCTTCTGTTTGTCAATAAAGTGAAAGATGTGATATCTCTGTGATATGTGGGATCCCTGTGACAGGACATGAAATGCAGATGTGACAGGAAAAAACCAAGTTACGCAACCTTACTCTCTCCCTTTTGATAGACACTAACAGATTGTGCCCATTTCTCAACATGCACGAGAGACAAATACCAGGTCCTGAGCCACCAAAAGAGTGAATGGAGAAGTTAAACCAGAGCATGCTCAAGGCTTCTCTGTGCTCTGCACAGAGCTTTGCCACACCAAGAATATATTAGGTAGAAAGACTGGTTTTATAGAATGGGCAGAGTGCATTTTATAAACAGCTGAATAGAGAAAGGGTCTAGCAGAATTCAGTGGACATAAAGGAGCACAAAGACAAGTGGGACATCTCTGTCACAGTGAAGGACTAAGAGGGATCAGTTCAGAAGAGCTGTAGTTAAGGAACTTTTGGGTTTTTTTTCCCCTATTTAGACTTAATTGATTTTCCAGACCCAGCTCACAACATTGCACAATGTAAGCATTCATTACAACTCAAGGGCACAGAGGACAGGGACTGACTTATTATGCGCAAGTTCTCCTTTGACACATGGATTCATTGCTTAACAGGACCAACCAGATATACAGGAAGCAGGCTGCAGGTGCTATGCACATGCCTTCATCTATTGCAGTAAACATCTAGCATCTCTGAGTACTTCAATTCATGTGCAACTACTGGGCTATGTCTCCCTTCTGTACCCATCCTGCCACACTGGTGTTATAGAGGTGGGAAGATCACCTAACAACTAACTAGACTTTGAGCAGGAAATCCCAAATCGTCATAAAAATTATTGCCCTGTAAATTGAGTGCCTTATGCCTCAGTCTGCTGCAAGAACACATGAAGTAACTGGAATGACTTGTGCACTGCTTCAGAATCCTCATCACATCAATGGCCTTATTAAACACAAGGACAAGCTGCCTCTGAGACTGCCTCTTCATTTCTGGCTGTGATTTCTCACTGCTTTCATTCTCAATAACAGGTTTGCAGAATGAATCAGGGAATACAGAAAAATATCTCTGGCCATCTGTTTAGAAGGTGTATTTCACACCTGAGGGTGGATTCAAGAGCTACTAAAATAATGACAAATTCAGTCTAGCTCTTAAGATCCTCCTGTATTGTTTTAATGATACTGAAAGCAGCTTTTACTTCCAAAATTTTGGCATAGTCTGAAACACAGACTAGAATAATCTTACGCAGAGGATATATTTTACAGGTCAAATTCTTCCCCACTAATCACACTGTATAGCTGTTCCTTCCTTACATTTATTTCATAACATTTCCAGGGGATTCCTCATTAAACGATGCACTGTCATGGGCAAGATGGGAATCCTGCACACTCTAAATCCAATTCATTTGTAGGCACTAGACATGAAACATTTTACACTATCGTCATCATTGCTGCTGGTATTATTTTCTTGCTTACTGAGAAATAGAAACAATGACATTATATTCTGCTACTTAAAAATAACAACTCACTGAACCCAAAGGAGTAAGTAAAAGCAAGGGAGACCAATTTTTAAAAAATTGCTCAGTTAATTGGGCAGAACATAATTATTCCCTCACAAAAAATAAATAAACAAATAAATAAATAAATTGGTTTTCACTTTAAAGGACTGATGAACATCTTGCAAATTCCGTATGTACGGAGCTGTACCTGATCTGTGGAACTATTTCCATAACTAACAAAAGAGTTTTCAAATAAATCAGCTGTGGTTTTCATTAGTGGTCTGGTAAACCTGGATCATTTGCCAAAATAACAAGAAAATACTTGATTCAGGACAGTGATGGTTTGCCTTGAAAACATCACTGTACACTAAAGACATCCAGTCATAGCAAAGTCATCTATCCCATCAAGGCAGCGTGCTTAGCACATTACTATTACCACTTTAAATCTGCCAAAAGCCAGTTTAAAGCAGGGCAATCAATGTCTAAGAGGGTATACACTATTGAGGATTACAGTAATGCTCACAGTTTCAAATGAGGATAGATGTGATTAACTTATGCTCCACCCGCCAGAAAGAAGTTGCACAAACCAGATAAGTAGCATACAAAGCTTTGAGAAGTGTAAAAGAAAGAAAAAAGTTGAATATCTAAACAGATTTTAAATCGAACAGCTGTTTCACAGTGATTCAGAATGCTGTCGGTAGCCTGCATTTCAACTTGCCCACTTCTAGAAGCCCTCTTCTACATAGGCAAGACTTAAGGAAGAGTGAAATTGGTTCAGAGTATGTTATGGTTTGTCTTGGAGTTTGACAATTAGAGACTGTTGCTGTAAGTTTGGTGAACAGGCTGCTGGTTTCGTTACCTCATTTCTGAAACCTGAGTCAGAGCAACGCCAAAATAAAGTAACCTAGGTTTAATGGCAAAAGTATCAGCCTGCTGTACATTTATACAAGTCTGCATAGGTTTAATTGGAAGTGTATGTTCATATATCAAGACTAGAGACTTGGCTTAAGAAGGCAAATAAATAAATGGTATGTGGCCCCCCAAACTTTTGGCTTGAGGGAAACCAAGGAGTGCTTTGAAGTTTCTTATAAAATGTAGAAAGCGGTACCTGACTCAAAGTGGGAATATGCAGATTAGAATTCCTTACGTACTAAACTCTTCTGGCTAACAAATAGGAGTTTGAATGCAATCTAAAGGAGAGGAAAATAAAAAGAGCTATACCATAAGACTTTTTTATAACACAACTGTGGAAACCATTCCAAATTCCTGTTTTTACCCCTAACAAGGGTATATGTTGGCATATGTTGGAAAATACTGTTTGACATCAGTAGATTTTATTCTAATTCTCTTCAGAGAACAAATTATATAGTCACAATTTTTAGAAGAGTTTTAATTACCTATCAAATTATTTTGCATTTCACCTAAGGGAGGTGCAAAGGTTTTTTTTTAATCTTATTTTTTGTACTGTTCTCAAATTCCAGTTGCCATCATTTAAGAAAAGTTAATGATTCTAATGAACACTAAAGGTCAGATATTTAGCTTGTGTAAATTAGCACAACTCAGTTGATTTCTGCAGCTCTACTGATTTACAGTTACCAAGGACCTTAAGATCCTGGCATTGCAATTTATTAATGTTGGCTGTAGATTTTTTGCTATATATTCAGCTGTTTAGAAACATTTGCAGGGTCAAGTGAAAATGCAGGTTAATGCAGTGAATGCCAATCAATGTGAACCAGAACAACTTTTCACATTCATTTTCACTTGCATTCATGATGATGTAGTTTTGGACTTCCCTGCCTCCCACCCATTTTTTTGTTTGTTTGTTTGTTTTTTCATATGAGCACAAGTAAAATAAATTAAGCTCAGTTTAAAATGTTCAAGCTTGCAACCAAAGCACAAACAGGGCATTATACGCAGCTACAACCCCACCATTTTGATTTGCATTCCCCTACTCTTTGAATCTTAGGCCAATCTCTAATTTTAGTATAAAATCGTAATATAGCAATCCTGGACATACAACTGAGGTAATGTAATAAAATAAATAAATAAATAAATAAATAAATAAATAAATAAATAAATAAATAGATAAAACAAAACCGAGTAGATGATAACCACCATAAACTCCTTGTAAGGATCTAAATGCCACTGTATTTTAGCAGAACTCCCAAACAGTTAGTTTCAGAATGCTTCCTAGCTTTATCTTGTGTGATTCATCTAAAGATCTTGGCTTACCTTTACATAGTGTCCATGCATCATGTACTTTGTGTCATAACTCCCAACCCCAGGTCAAAGTCTACTGTACTGACCAGTGTGACCACTGCATTTGTTCTTTATTTGTATTTGCTTATCTCATATGAAATGCAAGCTCTTCAGGGCAGGGCTTACAAGCATTTCTAAATGAATTCATGTTTTGATGGCAGGTCCCAGCCATTCCTATGACACAATAGCCTGTGTGAAAATTCCTCTTTATTTCTCTGGAGCAGGAAGTACAGAAGTAACATAGAACTCTGCAAGGCAAAATAATGACTCATCTGAAAAAAACAAGTGGACATGTAAAGACTGTTGGCTAATAATCCTGCATGAGATCCAGACTTTCTTAAAATGGTCAGCTAAAAGCATCATAAGATAAATGACTATAGCCTAAAAGAAACAAACTGTTCTGAAGATTCAAAAAAGGGTATCAGATATATTGCCATCAGGAAGAAAATGAGGACAACTCCACTAAAATATTCATAAGAATGGCATAGAATATACAGTGACAACTTTCTTTTCACATCAGGATAAACTGAAAATTATATTAAAACTTCTCCATTACTCCAATCAGATAATGAAATACTTAAGCCAGAAAAAAAGATAAGACATTCAGCTGTGAGGTGCTGTAAAGCTACTGATCTGACTCTGGCAGAAAAAGGATTTGAATATAGGTACCTGAAAACTAAGACAAGTATTTTTCCCTAAGTATTAAGGAGGAATAGTGACCGAGTGCATGAGCACACTCACAGATTTCATCCCGGAGAAGTGAAAGAAGAGTTTTGAAGAAAACATTTGAACAATAGTTTTTGTCAAGAAAAATGCATTTTCTAACAAAGAAAAAAAAAAAAAAGACACCCATCCACCCCCCCCAAGCCTCATTTTCTTCTGCTCTTCTCATTATTCTTCAGAGCTGTTCAGCTAACTTGTTTTTAAACACCAGAGCACAAGTGTGACTCTAAAGCATTTTCTGGTGAATTACTTTGTAACAACTTGAAAGCCCAGGTGTCAATGCTTTTGAGTTAAGACATCTATTACTGAAGGTTTGAAGTCCAGAGACAGAAATCAGCTCTTTGTGTCTGCTAATTTTAAGCTTTTTGTCTTCCACACAATATTTCCTACCATAAAAAAGTGGAGGTCAGGTAGGGAGGAAACAATTGACCTGCTGCTACACTTGGACACGCACAATGAGCCTATAAAACTTCTTCCATCCTCATTGACTGTGGTAGTCCTTGATGGGACTGGAAGACTTGATTGAAATTATTGCCTTGGTCTTAGTAAAATGTCATTGCATTATTGGTTTATGTCAGAAAAAGCTTTAGGAAAAAAAATGTAGAAGGTACTTTCATCACCACTTTCTAGATTTCCTAAAGAATTTTTAATGTTATATTTAATATTTTAAGTCCTTAGACAAAAAGCTGAAAGAATTAAGGATTTGTCTTGCCCTTTATGTTGCTTTCATTTTCAAGCCTTTCTCCCTAGCTTATGAATATTAATTAGACTGTAGCAGGCAGCAGTAATATAAAGTTCCTCCCAGTGCTAAGATACTTAAAAAAATCCATACAAACAAAACATAAAAACACCAAGAAAAATGTGTTAACAAAAATATTTAGTTGGTTAAGAGTAAAGGGCTTTGAAAGCATTTTTCACTAACATAACTTAGAAATCTTATGAAAGATAACGCACAGCTCCCTCTGACACAGGCCCTCATTTCCCTCCTGACCACTTACTCTGGCATAGATTCTTGCATCTTCTAAATAAACAATTGCACCCAACAAGTATTTGGACCTTTGCTCCTATACCTACATGTAGGAAATTGGAAATTGTATTTAAACGAGATACATAGCTTCCTTTTATATTAAACAGTTTCTGATCAGTGCATACCTAACAGAAACACAGACAGCTCATCAATCTAGGATCTACAACTCCTGTGATGTTAATCTTTCTCCTCTCCCACAGGACAGGTACAAAGCCGCATTTTTCAGTCTCTACTCTGGCAAACTGCTTGAATCCTTGAGCTGTCTTTATGCTATATATGCCTATATGCTATATGCATTACTGTTGTCAGATCCATGAGCAATTTTTGTGTCTTCTGTCCAGTTTTCTCACCATAAGCAGACCACATATTACTGTTTCTTCCAAAGCCATGGGAAGCAAGAATTGCAATAGCAGTTTATTTTACCTTACCTATCTTTATTCCTTAGTATGCATAAATACCTCTGAATAATGGAAATGCATGCTGTCCTGTGAAAACCATGAGTCTACAGCAGATCTTCTTCCATTTCTTGTAGTTTTAAATGAATAACATATATTAGTCAGTCTTCTATATCTCCAGTCCCTCCAGAGCTCCTACTGTAAGGAAACATGGCACAAGATATTTAGGTATATTCATGTATCATGTTATCACAGTACAAGAGTCCAAAATTAAAATAAAACCCAGTAATTTCAAATAAACTTAATCTAAAGAAAAAGAGCTGGCAACATGACCTGTAGATAAGAAACTGGAGCATAAGAAAGGCTGATCTGTGTCAGACTGTCAGCAGTGGATGATCAAAAAAAAGTAACAAGGAGATCACAGGCACCAGTAAATTCTTCACAATACACCCCCAACTTATTGCAGTTGTTGAATACACTTCACCAGTAGTAATCCCTTTAAATATGTATTCTACATGAGAGAGGTACTATACCAGGCAAATATAGAAATAGCAGTTTGATCATAACTATTTCAAGGAAAACCCAAGACTAGATATTTGCCTCATGACACAGTGTAAAATATGCATAAGAGCAAATCAGAGAAGAAAGATGGGGAGAATATTATTCATTTGGGTGCAACTAACACAACTAGGGAATTTTTGGACTACTCCCATCTGCTAGCTCAGAAGAGGGGCACAGTGAAGATAAATTTTTCCATGTACGTCCAGCACTGTACGTCTGCTTAAAAATTGTTCTCAATCCTTCCATTTCCTTTGCAGACAAACTGTTTTCTCCCACTGAGGAAGAAATAACTGTTGAGAGGCCAGTCTGCATATTTCTCCCTCTCTTCCTTTCCATCCATGCTCAGAGCAGGGAGGATTCTCAACTAATCCTAAAATACTGTCATGCATCTCTCCCCAAAGGTGGAATACTAGGACATCAATAACAGGATGTATTACTCTTCTTTCATGTTAGGATACTGTAGCCATAATTATCATGCATTATCCTTTGCAATACAAATAATTATTTACCCATATTACCTGGGGGAAAAGTTTTGGATAGAAAATCTCTAACATATCTGCCTGCACGTACATGACAAGGTTCACCGTGTAAGGAGGAGGCCAGAGCACCTCTGAGTGTTCTCAGGAATAGTTGCACAAGAGCTAATGAAAACCCATTAATCATAGCACTAGCCATCACAGACTTGTCAGCACAGGAGGTTGCAGACTACCCACAGCAGGTAGAGAGGTTAGAAAAACATGTCACGAGAAGGTTCGTGTATGACCTTTCCTTAGTCTGCAGTGTTGGTCAAAACATTATCATGCTGTGGCTAAACCGGAGATGGGAGGAAAATGCCATAGGGAGAACATCTGCAAAACTCAGAATGACACAGTCCAGGGAATTTCCACAGTTCCACTCTCCACCTATCAGAGACCTGAATAGGAAGTATTTCTCCATCCACTTTGCCAGACAGGTAATTATTTGTGTACTACTCAGTACCCATACTAACTGCACCTGCACAGAAGTGTTGTTTTCTAAGTATTCTGCATGCAAAATGTGGCAAAAGAGAAGATAGAATTATTTCTTCCCACCAGCATTAAAGCCCAGGTAAAAGCCTTATAAGCAGGAACTACAATACTGTGAAGAGAAATAGCTTTATTTACCTGTCATGCAGTCTTCTCTTACTCTGCCTGTCACAGCTGTGCTAGACATGCAGTAATCCAATACCTCTCAAGTATAGCCCAGGAGATCTGGCACCAGATAAGGTTTCACTGTTCACTCTGGTCCAAGTTTGCTCAGGTACACTGGTGCGAATTTGCAGTCGGCCATAGTCAGCAGACATTCCAGCACAATTTAAACCAAAAGCACGCTTCTGGCTTCTTATTACTATTCTGGACACCTCATTATTGTGGAGGAATTTAGTATCTCTGGACCAGATCTGGTACAAGAAGGGAAGCCTTTACTATTCTCCTGTGCCAGATAAAGTTTCTTGGAACCTGCTCACAGATGCAGACGCAATCAGATAGAAGCTGCACATCCATCGCAGGTTTTCCTTGACAAACACAAGCAGATGTAGACAACTGATTGAAAGTCTCCTTCCTAGTGTTCCTGTAATATTATTTGAAGGCCAATTTAGAAGCTGTGGACCATAGAGTTGGAAAGTCACACAGAAGCTTTGGGGGAGTATGAAAGAGGCTTGATTTGTCTGTACCACTAGTCCAAAGTAGCCTTTTAATAACAAATATGTGAATGAGTTGCTGGGCTTGTATCTCAATATCTAGTAAGCTGGCTTGCTCTCTTTTTCTGTCAGAACAGCCTGTACTTTTCATCTGTCCCCAAACAGCTATATTTTGAAAACTGTAGAAAGAGCTATGCACATTTCCTCCTGTGTATATTTACAAAAAGGGTATAATGAAATGTCAGGTAGTAAAGGAAAACATACGGGTTTCTGTAAGCAATGTTTCCAAGTCTCTTCTTAACAAAAGACAGTGTTCAGTAACACCCTTAACTTGGTTAAATTTGTGATACAACCTCTTTTGTTTAAAAGGGCTGAATTCATAGACCTTTTTTTTTTTTTATGTACTTTCAATGCATTGTCCAAGAACACTTTTTAAAAAGAAGCAGAAAGATTGCATTCAAAGAACACACGCAAATGAATTCAGCATTTCATAAGGCATACAGAGAAAGGCAGTAATTTGCAAACTGAGATAAAAAAAAATATATCAAGGGAAGCAGGACTGCTTTATACAACAAGCTTTGGTTGTAAATAAAATGTCTGATTAGGATGTTTGATAAATTGACTGGGTCTTCGCTGGCATATCTTTCTAGCTTTATTGACATTAGCTATATGTGTATGCAACTTTATTGTATGGAAAAGAGTTTCTTGTTGGGGTTTTGAAAAACTGGCTTACAGTACAAGCATCCTGAAAGCACAGAAGATGCTGATGAACAGAGACTGAGAAGGTAAGAAGAAAAGTGCTGTTTCTTGCATACAAGAAAATCAGAGCAAGAAAGGAGAAGGAACGTGGATATATTTAATTGCATTTTAAACAAAATCAGCATTTTGTTACATTTCTTTTACTAACCTTTTGTAATGCAGTAAGAAAAATGGGAAGGGGTTAGTAAAGGCTCTCTCTGTATTGTGTTTTGTAATCTGAATCATCAGTGAAACCAAAGGATTAAACTTTGATTTTAGTTATGGATGACATTCCTTCTATGCAGTCCTAGCATTTACTGCTAAATGAACAACAGCTCTGTCCTCAAATTCCAAGAATATAGGAGCAGTTAATCAGCTAACTTCCAGAATGATCCTAAATGTTACATAAAAGGATCAAATATCTTTCCCAGCCTGCTTCATTTAGTTCTTCAAACAAGCATATTTTCATATTTTTCTTCATGGCCATCTCTAGCTGAGACTTCCTCCCCACAAGTTGAATTTGTTTATGTTCACCCAGCAAGGTTCAAGAACCTAACCCTACATCTCAAAACCTCTAGATTTGGTCTTTCCATACTACAGTGAACTTTACCAAGACCCTGCAGAGATGTGTCAGTGCAGAGGTGAGGGCAGAGGAAGCAGGAATGCTGCATGGCATTGCCTTTCCCTCACCAGTTCAACGGGGGGCTAGCAACACTTGGGGAAAAGGACTTCTCCTGTCACATGTGCTCTCCACTGTTTTGATCCATGCTTTCTCACAGTACATATAATGGTAAAACAACTCCTTTTCTCTCTGAATTATACCACAGGTCTTTTGCCTAAAAATATATTATTTGCGAATGGGAGGATCTATCTATTTAGGGAAGAGGCTTATGTTTGAAATAGGCTGGAGTGCCTTTCTCCAATCAGGCTGGCACCACAAGGTGATAGCAAATCCCCACTCCCCAGTAGCTGTGTTCTCATTCAGACAACAGCAGAACTCCTCTCTGCCCAGAATCTGAGGTATTTTCTTAACTCAGACATGGTAACTTTCATGGCAAGACTAATGAAAGAAAGGGGAAATGTCTTATTACACCACACAAGACACAGAATACACATCAGACATGCCTGGAGAGAGATTAGGACCACCTCAGTGGGATATGTGAAGCTTGGGCTTCTAAAATGAAATATTAGGGGTCTGAGTAGATTAGAAAAGACATGGGGGGAAGGAGGGGCAGGCAACCAGAATTTCTATCTTAAAAAAAAAAAAATAAAAATACACACTTTTTTCTTTCAAACAAGATGCCTAGAAATTTATCCCCTGACTGTAGTAAGCACATGAAACACATATGCCTCTAATGTGCAAATCCTATACTGCACAAGGGAATAACTACTGAGCCACTATTTTAATGAATCAAGTTAAAACAGCAAGGTGACACACCTCACTTAAGGGAATGAATTTTTAATGTCACCGTAAAATGAGCCTCTCCTTCTCCAGGGAATGGAAGACAATAATGGTTTGGGTTAAAGTTCTATTTTGTTTTTTCTGTCAGTTGCAGATTTTCCTCAGTCCTCAATTAATTTGAAGTTTAATTGTTTAATCTTTGAATCCATTGTAAAAACCAATCACCACCCTAATACTTACCACTTCTTTCCATATTCCTAAATTATATTATATGTAGGTGGCAAGGATCTTGCAGTGTGGGCTTCAGGAGCAGCCTCTGTGAGGAGAGGATGAGACCATCCTAAGCCAGACACAGCCCTCTCCTGCACAGGCCTGTTGCTGAGTCCATCAGAGGAGCCAGTGGCATCTCCGGGAAAACATACTTAAGACAGGGCCATACACTGCCCAGCACTGAGTGAGGAAGTAAGTGTGAAAAGCAGCCCTGCTAGCACCCAGGTGAAAGCAGAAGGAGGGAAAGAGGGCTCCAGCAGAGAATCCCCTGCAGCCCATGACAGATGCCATGCAAGAGAAGGCTTATCCTCAGAACTGCAGCCCATGAGAAAGCCTCACACTGGAGAAGCGTTAAAATGGAGCTGCACCTTTCAATACCCCTTCCAAAAGGGATATATGAGAACTATGTCATACTTCTGTTTTGTTACTAATGTTTTATATGCGAGATCAGTTTGCATTGGTATTTTGGATAATTCAGCAGATAATATTATTCCATTTATAGAAATTTTGGTTCTACTCAGCAGCATCATTCAAGACAATATTCTGCCCAGTTAACTTAGAAATCCAAAGTTCTACACTAAATTCCTGCATACTGGTGTTTAGGCTCCCATAAATTCTTGATTCACATTGACAAGCCTGATCCAAATCCCAGTAAAGTCAATAGGAATCTATCAACTTCCATGCACCTTCTGAATTATTTCAAAGCTCCACTGAGTACACAACTTATCTCAATGCAGTATTAAAAGAGAAAGAAAGAAAAGGGTATTTGGACCATTAGGCTTTCCATTTCCCACCCCTAGTAACAACACAAGATGACCAAAACACCTGTATCTTTCAGTTTACCAAACTGACATCAGACATTTAATTGCTTGCAGACAACATTGCAAGAAGCAAGAACTGACTCAGTCATATTCTTTTGAAATCACGGCTCATTAGATCCTGTGAGGAGCCAGTTAATGGACAAGATACCCAGTTCTCAGCAGGCACATCTAACTGTCACTGAGCAAAGAACAGCAATCCTTCAGAATTATGTAAACAGTTCTCATAAACATTGCAAGGTGCTACAGGGAAGTATTTAACTAAACTCTCCTGCTGGGAAGGGAAGGAGGCTTGAATCACCTGTCTGTGGAAAAGGACCAGGGAAGAGCAAGGCTTTACTGATTGGAAAGGTTTTTGCAGCAAATTGCCAATAACCTCTTCAGTAAAGCCCACAATCTACAAGGATGGAACATGACTTCAGGAGGGATGAATAGCCATCTTTGAAACAGACAAATAATTTATTCAGAACCAATTGTCCATTTCTGTTCCCAGACAAATGTTAGATTATAAAATATATTCATTATTTCAAATTGTTCCATTTATTTCTTCATCAAATAAGATATGTGTTCTGAAGATGCTCAAGTTGTGAAATGCACAGTTGACTATTCACAACTTGCATTGTCTTGGATAACTGGATTATTTGCATAATTTAATTACATAACACAGGGCAGAAAAGCTGAGCCTTTAATCACCATAAGTAATGCTTACTCAAGGAAGAAGTCCTATTGAAGTGCAAAGAGTAAAATCTTTTCAACATTAAAAAATGAGTCAGAATCTGGCCTTATTGTTTGTGCTCTGAGGTAGTTCTACTGCTAGCTTTTCAAATATATACTTATACCATACAGTACTGTCAGGAAGCAGCAATAAATACCTTTTGACTTGCTTAGTCAGCCATTGTAAGACAAACACAAAATTGAAATGTTACGTTATCTGAAGTTCAGCAACTCAGAGGAAGAAGGAAGGGAGGAAATATCCATTTCTCCAGATTCTCCAATTCAAGAAGTACAATCATTCAAAATTTTTTAAAAAAGTCCATGTTTGATCCTGTTTCCAAATTTAAATGGGTGTTCATAAGATAAAAGAAAGCCTAAAATATCATACAGCAAAGGAAACATAAAACAGAACCATACCCAATTAGCTTTCAGCACCACACAAAACCCCTAAAAATAAATAGGTGAACTGTTCTGTCATCATTTCAGGAGGTCTTTAGGAAGGGTCTGAATTGCTATTGTGGGAAGAGCACTAACAGAAAAAATTACAACTTGCAGTGTTTTGCATGCCAATTAACAACATCCCAACAAATTAAACTCAGCAAGCAATATTCTTCATTAAGACAAGTGTTGTAAAGGAGATGGCAGCACAATGTATTGACAAAATCCCCTCTGTACCCTAACAAGAGCAATGGCATGAATCTGAAGTGAACCTGTAGCTGCAAACAGCCATCAGCAGAAACACCACACAGCACACTACCCAGTAACAGGACAGCTGTATGAGAATTACCATCAACAGGCATCTGCAATCTACACACGCACGTGTAAAGGAGAGGGTCTGGAATCACTGAAAGAATAATGTCCAAAACGAAGTTTTCTTATGAGTGAATGACACTTTTATGGTTTTTTAGGGTTTTTTGTTATACTCAAAAGGCCACAATTTCCCCAGAATGTGGTTTCAACACCAAGGAATTTGAACTAAATCAGTGTTAGGTTTTATCAGCCATTTCATTAAGGGATCTCTAACTTTCCTTGAGAAAAGGTGAAGAAAAAGTTCAAACCTACTATGTTCCATTTAGAGATTGAGCCAAAACAGTGCTAATAGCAGGTCTAGCCAGTAATTTGAATGTCAAGCCATTTGCCTCCCATCATTATTATTTCAGCTTGTACTTTCTGGAGTAGAGTTTTGCCCACAATTGTTATGCTTGGTTCATTACAAGAGCTTGCTAATAAATAAACTACTTTAATAACAGAGTTTTGAATCTCGCACTACAACAAAGTTATCATCTATATCTTAGGCCTTTTATCCTCCTTTTATGTGGAGGATAGAAGCTCCTTTTGGGGAGGATTTCACAATTTCATTTTGCTTTCCTTGGGAAAAAGAGCCACTGGATTTACAAACATTTCCAGATACTGAACGCATTGCTCTGGACCAAAATATTTCAGTTAGTGGACTTGATGAGGGATGTTACACAATAGGGCAGAAGAGGTTAAAACATTGTCAACCGCTTATGCCCAGACACTACTTCAAAGCATTCAGGGGATGTGGGTTTTCTGGTGATTGTGGTGGTTTGTGTTTTGGTTTCATATATACTGTCTCTCAGATCAAGCATTCAGACTTCAGGTCTCTGAATCCCCCAATTGGGTTGTTCAAATGCACACAGTCTTTTTATGCTCTCCTCCTTTCCTTTCATTCTCTCTTCCTGCTTCTCCATTCTTGCAGCAAAGCCTCTCAGACTTGGCATTCACTGCTGGGCTCCAGCCAGCTGCTATGCTCCAGCCAGCTGCTACTTCAGACCCAGGTCGTGCTTTCAAGGCATAATCCTATATAGCAGGGTGGGGTTGAACTGCAAAGTGCAAACAGGAGCCAGGGCGCATGAGGCCCTGGAAGAGCACACCACACAGGTGCTGCTGCATGTGGCAAGCCTCTCCATATTCACTACCCATGTAGACTAATGGAAATAGGGAGCTAACTCTGACCAAGCCAGATCAGATATTAGCATGACCATTTTAACACTGTGCTGTGCCAAAGTTAACACATCCCATTTTTCTAAAACTCACTGTATTAGGCAATGCCTTTTCCACTGAAACAGAGTTAGTGCTACTTTTGCTTTATTTATGAATCTCACCCAACTGTTGTTTAGTTTAGTTCCTCAGTACTCTACCTCATTTAACACATTAGCTTTGCATCAAAGTCTATGGGAATAAACACAACAGGGAACAGAGGAAGCCATTCAATTTCCCTTGGTCTTCAGCTGGCAGCTTTAATCCTTAAGACTCCAGAGTAACAAGTCCTCTGCTCTCACAGGTATATTGCTCACATGAAAAACAGAATGTTAAATTTGATGGGGACAAATAGCAGATCTGCATTAAATTCAGTCAAGAAAGATCTAATTTTAAGCCCTTCAATTATATATTAGCTACTCTTTCCTTTAAGACAATCAGAACAAACCACAGCAGAGACTGGCACAGTGAGCTGTCCCCACAGAAATGATAATACCTAAACCTGATAAAAATCTGTGAGAGCAATTGGTGGTTTCTGCCACACCTCCTGCCAGCTGGCATGCTAAAAAATCAGCCATGTTTTTAAAACTTCAGTAAAGCAAAGAGAGCTCTGGATACACAAGGGAATACATGCAGCTAACTTTACCCTTGCAGTGGTGGAGAATGTAAGAGTTAAAAGAAATTCCCTCACACATATTCTATACAAACTTACATGCCCAAAGGCAGCACATTTGGCTTCCTGTACCTTATGCTTTTTCTTTTTGCTTAGCCCTAGTGGTTCACTGTTGCAGGCCTTTTGACTTGTGAGAACAAGACTCACCATTCCCTCTGGGAGTTTCACTGCTGTCCTCTAACTCCTTGTTATTCCCTTTTCTGTTTATCATCTTCCAAGTACATCTCCCATTCAGGCTGGGAAAGGAGGTAAAAGGCAAAATTTCTATCATAATTTCTCCCTCCTCCACAATCTCTTTCCAAAATCATTTTGCTCTGAACCAGAGAAATACCCCAAGACACCCTCATACCTCAAGCCAGGCAGGTTCCTAAAGAACAGAAAGAAACCCTAACATCACAGATACCCACATCACCTTCAGATTCAGAAGCACTGGCTGTCACCTGCCTGATCACCCCATTCCTCTGAATCTGCCTGCAGTTTAAGCATATCAGGCTCTAAATACTCCTTACCTGCAAGTCTCCTAGCCTGGTTTGCAAGATTAGATTCCTTAAAAGAGACAGAGGCTGCATTTCTGCAGTAACGGTCATCTCATAAGCAGGCATTTGCAAACATGTTGCACCATAAAGAAACCCCCCTTTCCTACTAGTATCAGTCAGATATTAAATGTACTCACAGTAAGCTTTATTATGTTTGCTGAGTCATTTATTTAGTATAGCTTTTCACCCTGCCAATCTTCTTGCCTACTTTAACTGAAGAAGGAATCAATTTGTGGATATCGTGATCCCCTCTACATCAGTCTGAAAAAATATTTTAATAATTCAGACCTTGTTTGTCCCTCTGCAAGGTAACAGATAGCTTCTTACCATTCTAACAGGAATCTGTGATGCAAAGGTTGAAGTAGCAATTGTATACTTCTCATTTTTGTCCAGCCACCTTTAGCTTCCACAGGAGACAGAACAGCTGACTGGAAGAGCATAGGAATCTGAGCTCAAGAGAGATGAAAGTGGTTGAAGAAGAAAGGTAAAATGAATTTTTACACACAAGAATTACTGCAGGATTTTTCTAAATATATTCCTTTTCCTGGTGGATGCAATAGTGTGTGGTGCACGTGTTTGCTTAAGAATAAATAATTTGCAGGTGTGTGAAGTTCAACTACAACAAATCTTTCAAACCGAAGCTACATTTTCTTTGTATGATTAATATGTTACATTGTAACTTGCTTATAAATTAAAGGAACAGAGTATGATGTACTGCAAAGAAGTTGTATATTTTCCCTGCTAAGCTACAGCAACTGTAAATCATTTCCATCACACTTAATTTTTAATTTGAATTCATAAAGGTTATACATTTCTTTGTGGTTTTAAAAAAAAAGAAATTAAAGGCTGTAAAATTAAATGTTTATTAAAGGAAAAAATATGCTGATCTGAAACTTCAGGTATTAAAATATATGTAAAATATAAGAAAGAAGAATAAATAAGATTTCTATTTAAGCCCTGGGAACTTAAAGTGAAATTTGAAGCCTTCCACTACAGATGCATCTGTGTTTAGCCAGGGGAAGGTGGTAAGGGAAGGCAAGGGTGAGGAAATGAAAGTCTAGAACAAGAATGCACCCCAGAATCCAGATCAGGAATGTTTTTAAGTCAGTCTAGCCAGTTGATAGCCGATTGCTGAAAAAAGTGGGGCCTATGGAATTAAAAACAAAAATATAATAAAAAACAACTTCCCACAAGTTTTGCCAAGCCTCGTTCTTGCCCATCTGTAGATATAGGCCACCAGAATGTCTAACCAGATTGGACTTTCAGACATTATCAAAACTTTATGAGGCCAGATCCATATGCAGATCTTACTTTTAGTAACCTCAAGGTTATGCCTACAGAGCATCTTTAGTTGAAGCATTAGTGTTAATGTACAGGTTATGCTTCCATTGAATAGGGACTCTATTTACATTCTGCTTATTATAACTTTCAACTAACTTAAAGAGAAATCACCATCACCAATACAATGACCAGCAAGGGGAAGTAGTTTTAATCATATTACCAAGACTGTCATTAACAAATTATCAAACTGAAATTTTGCAAAATGTTTTCTATTCCATATATAATTAGATTGCAAATGCCTTCAATGCCTCTTGCATCAAGGTATTTTGCCTATCAGCAGCAATCTTACAGTCTACTATTAGTAAAAATAATGGCCTTGATTCTACACATCCAAAGTCATTGTTCCATAAAAACTGGAAGCAGTCCTGCCTCACCTCTTCAATTACTGATTTTGGTGGGAATGTGTGCTTAAGTCTTATAAAATTTTTGAATGCATCAGAATGCAAGCAAGCAAATAGTTCAAAATGTTTTTTGTCTCCCACACAGAACTGCTTTGGGGTTAACAATAACAGAGCAAACTTTTCAGAGCAAACTGGAAGGCTATATTCAAAACTGTACAGCACATTTTTTCAAATGGAAACTGCTCACATTTTAGCTGCTGAGAATTCTCATTTCCAAAACTTCCAGAAATATCCCAAGAGGAGAATGATGTGGTACTGGAGATCTACACTCTGCTCAAAGCATTTTTTTTAACTTCTTCCATTTAACCTCTTCCAGTTCATAGAGAAATGCGAGTTACAAAACCCTTAGCTCTCTGACAATGCTGACATTTTCTTAGAGAGTACTTCATGAAGATCACAGGTTTCTTTTTCAGAAAACACTCCTGCAGTGTATGTGTGCACAGTATGACTATATAAAACCAGAAACTTAAAATTCAGAAAAAAACAAAAGAAAACAAAAGAAAACAAAAGCCCCCACTATCAAGCTTTTGTCTAAGAAAGCAGAAACCCAAGAAACTGGCAAATAATTTAAGTATTAAAAGATGATTAACTTTACATTATGGTGTGGTTTTCTTGTTGCGAACTGGTAGGACAATTCCCTCTAAATTCCATAACTGATCGTGGGTTCAAGTGATGAAGAAATCTCTCAGCCATGAGCACACAGTTACAAAGTGGTGGTGAGGTCATGAGTAAGCAGACTCCAGGCCATGCCACCACTACAAACACGCAGGTCCAGACCAGCTTTAGGGATCCTAAGTGCAGAGGACTGTTCTGCTCTTTAGAGCATGTTAAAGGTAGCATCTGTGTAAACTAAACATAAACTTTGAGATTTTTATTCTATCCTTGATGAGAATTCCTACATCTCAGCCAGGATCACTAACCCTGCACTTCTTTGTGTCTGTAGTGAGTGTAAGGAAGCCCCAGCCAGCAGGACCCAACAGGCTGCTTCAAGAACCATATTTATATCAGGCACCCAAAGAATGTTGTTTTGCTTAGCATTTCCTGCTTGACTGGTTCCCTTCCTAACAACCAATCTTTGTTTGTCTTTATTCAAGATGTTTACTTTTGCTGTGACTGCAGTTAAAGCCCATGTCCTCATAAGGAGCAATTTGCAGAAAACAATGCAGGCCAGGAAATCAACTCATAACAATGCCCAACAAACTGAGCCTGTTACCTTTCTGCTGGGGACAGTGGCAAACTAATGAGCAATCTCCTAAATACACAGAAGGTATTTAAGTATGCACAATAGCCTAAATGATGCAAAATAAATACCTCTTGCAGACAAACTGCTTAGTCACAATTTAGCACAAATAGTAGCTGCAAGCATCTATATACTGTTCAGCCAATCAGCCTTTGTCAGTGATACATAATAAAAAAAGGCTTTTTCTTTTTTTCTTTTGCAATTGAAATTTGTTTCATCTCACAGATCCTCACTGCTGAAAACTCATATTTATCTTAGTCTACATTGCTAGCAAATTACAACTTTCCTTTGGAATAAGTGGGCACTGCAAGAACTGAATCAATTTCTAAACCAAGACCCAGACTCAATGATCTCACAATACATCTCATTTGTTGCTGTGTTTACATATCTATTTATGAAGACCAGCTCTTCTAAGATTTCCTGCTACAGTTCAGGATTGTTAAAGGACTACAAGGAGCACAAACCAGGAAGAGCAGATAGTGAAGAGAAATTATCCATATTCGGCCTTCTTATGACAAACTAAACACATTCTTAGGAGAAAAAAAAAAAAATCCTCTCTGAAAGAGCATGTTTTGAACATAGTAGCGTAACTTCTTTGTTCACTGTGTTATGCATTCTAAAGCCTAAGGCTAAAGATCAGTCTCTCTTTCTAGTTGTGTGTCATCTGCAAATCTGCAGAGGGTGCACTCTGTCCCACCATACAGCCATTTGTTAAAATATTAGTGTTGGCCCCAGCCATGTTATACATCCCTAATGACTGGTCTCCTGCTGGACTTTGTGCCACCAATCACAACTCTGACCAGGGCAATGTAGCTCATTTTAAGTCCATCTCACTGCCCATTTATCTAGCACATAATTTCATCAACTGTCTGCAAGGAGCTTATGGAGGACAGTGTGAACAATACCTGCTGTTCTTCACATCAAACCATGCCAACTTTCTGTACAGCTGGCAGCTCACACAGTGTTTTCCTTATCCCCCCTTCTTTCCTTAAGCTCAACCTAAAAAAAAAGCCCACCTTATCTGGCCACCATGAAAAAAGAAGTATTTACATTGAATTTGAATTATTTAAAGATGTATAATTAAGTATGTATGCTTTCAATACTAATAACAATATCAAATAATACAGTTGGTTAAATATCAGATATAGTTTGGACATCAAATTGAAAATTAGACATTAAGTGAACATACAGACTTTCTCCATGTACAACATCTGCTTTCTTACAGCCCTGTGGAATATCCAGCACAGCTAATTTAAGTTTTCTCATTTCTTTCAGTAAGCTCAGGACCAAATTCCTAAGTTTCACTATTAAGCAGCTATCAGAAACACAAAGTTCTTTACACACCAACTTCTAATAAGGATGAGAGACACAATCTGACCAGCAAGCTCAGGCTTTAAGAGCCTAAGCCCTAAACCAGGAAATAGAATGTCTCCCATGAGACAATACATCACTTCAGGGGAATAAAGTTCAGCCACAAACCAATCCAAACCAAGACTTTTTAATCTTACTCAACAAACCAAAACATTCAAACATTTCTCTAGTGCCATACCTAAAATTCTGTGTTCACAGAGAGCACCTTGGGAAGCAGGGTGCTTTTTTCCACTTAAGGCTCTCATAAACACCTAAGATTTCCCTAGAAGCATTTAATATTGATCAAAGTTACAGTCTGACATCAGCTTGGAAACATTCTAAAAGCCACCAAGTTATTTCCATCTGTAGGGATTTGGTGATGGTGATGCAAATACAACAACATACAAAAGCCAAAGACAGAGCTTCAAGGTAGCTCTGTTTTTCTTATGGATCAGAAGGACTTTGCCTCAATTTCCCTCCCCTCCCAATTTCCATTCCTGAACTTACCTTTAGGGGCAGATCCAGAAGTAGGCAGGCTGCTCCCTCTCCTGCCACTGTCAGATCCTTTGTAGGACTGTAAGTATAGCAGCTTCTGATGAGAAAGGCAAGGTTGCAAGTCACATCTGAACAAGAAAATCCAAACTATTCAGGAACAGCACAGAAATAGACTCAAGGTTTCATCTTAAATGAATACTGGAGGAATGAGCCTTCATGGGTATGGGTGGAGGTCCCAGGTGAGGCTGGTCATGACAATCAAGGCTTATTGGTGCACTTGGGGCCCTGAAAAGTAGTTTGATTTGATATTAAAAAAACATGGGAGAGGGTTTCCTATGATAAATATGCTTTAATTCTTGTCAAATCTGGTACCTTGCCTCCTCTTCTCCTTTTAAATGGAAAACAGATCCACAAGTGATGACTGTCCTTCCCAGAAACTTTAAACTTCCAGCTGAACTATGTTCAGAAATAGCCTGCTGGACAGGTTGGAGTATCTAAGGAACAAGGCAGCACATTGCCCAGGGACAAAAGTAATTTTTGAGTTTCTACCACATAATCCATAATCTGAAAGTATCACTTCCTTTCCCAAAATCCAGCCAGTATGGAACATAAAAATATCTGAATCTGGTTACTTAGGCTGAGCCATACTAATGAAAATTAATAGATATAATATTAATTTCATATTTGCTTTCCTTGCTTTGCAATTAAGCATTATTTACTAATAATTCCATACTATATACTATAGCCCCTAAATGTGGATTAAAGTACTTTTAACTGCATACTGTCTTTGATAGTTCTTTTTACTACTATCCTAAAAGCCAGTGGTCAAAAGAAATCATTTCCCTGAGATAGTGACTCACAGAATGACTCCCCATTTTCTTTCACCTGTTCCTGTTTTAAGTTTTATAATAGACCGTGATAGAGCCAAGCCACTCACATTTTAAAGTCACCACCTGGCAAGTTGACTTTCTACCACACAAATCACATAGAGTTTTCCAAAGAAGCTTTAAAGGCTTTCTCCAGGGTCTGCCTTGGTACCAATATTTGATTAAAACCTAATTAAGTCTAAAATGACTTATGTGCATTTTTTCTGCGTTAGACAGACCTATTTGCATTCCATAAAAGATCACTGACATGGCAGCATGCCATTTGATTCAGTTTAGTTCTAAGATGTCCCAATGAAACTTGTCTTGTTGCCTAACAGCTCTTTGCCCCACATAGGCTATATGTGCCCAGGGCAAATCTGTTTAGGCAGATTTCATTACCAGAAGTAGACAGTGCATAAAAAACATTTAATTGGTAGTATCCCATCTACTGAACCATTCCTTTTCTTTGCTTTGTCCCCACCTCCACTGCTGCTGATTACAAGACCTTGTACCCAGTTTTCTTTCCAGAGTGCCAAAGGCATTCTTCAGTACCTGAAACCTGTCATTTACTATCTTCCCCTTCAGGTGTTCTTTACTTGTTTTCAGGTACTTTGTTCAGCAGAAACTCACTAAAGCATGGCAGTGTTCATAACAAACAGTGAATTTCAATTACCTTCATCTGAGAAAAGCTGTCTTGAAATTGTAGCCAGAACAATTACAGCATTTTAACTAAAAACAGTGGGACAATATTTTGCTATTTGAAGTACATTTCAAGGAGGTTCCTTGTTTTAAGGCATGGAACCCTTTTGTGTCTGTTTTGATACAAAGAGGAAAGTTTGTCCGTTGCATAAAATACAGCATTGTTATCTGCCACGAACCATTCTCTTCTAAATAAATAATTTAGAAGAGAATGGAAGTGACTTGGTCATTTCAAATCAAAAGAGATCAAGTAAACAAGGACAAAAAAGCAAAACTTTGATCTCCCTATAAGCCTTCTGTCCTCAGTCTTTGAACTTGTGAAGAAAATATGAATGCAATGACCATGAATGAATATGAGATTTAAAGGTCCACAAAAATCAATATAAAGAACTTTTTCATCAAGACTGCTGCCTGACAGATCAGATTTGCAACTGCTTGTTCAGAGTGCTGGCTTGTATGTTTTGCCTGTTTTCTTTCTCATGAAAAAATAAGGCATTCTGAAGAGGAATGTGAGATGGGTCCTCTTAGTCTCTCATTGACTGAGATGACAGTGACGAAGCCATTTGTGTCATAAATATAGTCCTCCAATTTTGGGTAACCAAATCCTTTTCTTAATGAAGACTTCCAAGTGACAGTTCTGGTCATTCGCCTTCAAGCCTTCCCTTCTTCTCTCCTTGCTCCTGCAGCAGAACAATTTGGCCTCTCCTATGTTTTAGGCTTCTGTTTATCACTGCATGATAAGCAACCCAGACTCTCTCTTCTCCATCCTGGAATTTAAAAACCCTGTGCCTACAGACAGTTCTTGAGATGCACCAGCATTGAGTTGCTTCAGGCTATCTAAGATCTTTCTCTGTTACTACTGCTTCCCTTACTTCTACAAGTTTTTATAAGCCACAAAGTAGACCTTCTTAAACCACTTTTTCCTTTTTTTCTTTTCTTTCTTTTCCCCTGTGCATCTTCTCAAAGTGTAAATAGGATACTTTTGCAGGTCTCATTTTATGGGGCTATGTCAAACTAAGTTGAAACCAAGTACCAAGTTTTCCCTGTGAGTCACACATCAAATATCTAAGAACATTCTTCTGATTTGTCCCTGTAGAATACATCACCTACAGAACTTAATCAAAAAGGCCATTGAAAAGGCTAGTAAGCCACATATTACAACATCACAGTTAAACAGAGTGATTTGTTGCCGCATTTTGGTAATAAGAATTTAAGATAGGAATAGTCCTCATAATTGCTCTGAATTAATGTCATAAATGAACTTTACACCAACTTATATATTTCAAAATTAATATTATAGATAACTGACAGATACTGACGCATGTATTTGTCCAAGTTCCTTCATGTAGGCCATATAAAATCTATACTGAAAGACCAATCAGAATCTCAGTCAATATATTTATTCCTTCATAAAATTGGCTGGAGTTTTCTGAATTGTACCTGCTGAGCCTGTAATGGAAAACAGTCAACTGAGTTAAATATGCTTCTGTTAGCCTATATCTGTTAAATCTCAATTTGTTCTGCTGCTTGTATAAAATGAAACTTGTTATTAACTCTTCTATGATTACTTCTTACATTAGGTATATCTGCTTACTGCCTGTTGCAATCCTACTTATTGTGATACTGGAGAACTACACACTATTTCCTTTACTACACTCCTCTGATGCAGGGAAGAGCTACTGTCTTCATTTTAGATATGGAAAATCAAGACATAGAGAGATCAGGTTCAATATCGGATATCAATTAAAATTCATGCATTAGCCATTGGACATCACTTTATTTGGGAACCAGTAAAGTGTGAACTACCTCACAGAACTGCCCATCCCTTAACTGTTGATTACCATTAACAGCATTATGCCAATCGTTTAATCAGCCATCAAGGATTCCTTTGCTCCGTGAGAGTTATCTCATCCTAAGGAGCAAGATCATTTGCAGGTTTCATTTTGTGTATTTGTTTTCTTTTATATATATATATTATAACTGACTAGTGGTATCCCAAGTTTTAGCTGGGACAGGATGTGGAGCACCTTTGAGGGGTTAGAAATGTTCAGAAAAAAAGAGTGAGAAGACAGACATAATGGCAGCAGAAATCAGTAAGGAGTGCTGTTATTTGCAGGATAGAAAGTTCATTTGCCAGGATAGAAAGCTTAGAGGTTTCTGGGGGCTGAGATGCTGAGTTGAATGGGAAGCAAGAAAGACTTGTGTTGCCATTTTGACTGCCGTTGGCACAGCAGACAGTTTGTTGTGGCCTTGACCCCTCAGATGAAGCAGCATGAAGATGTGTTTCTTGGCTAATGCTGAGACATCTAACAATGCCTGCAGCATATACATAACTGAGCTGACATGTCAGAAGAGAGGCAGAGTTGCATGATTACCATGTGAGGCACATGATGGGCTCTCCATAACAGTCACTTCTTTTATTTCCTCTGCAATAGTCAATCATTTTTGAGCTAAAGAGCCTATTTACTCTGTTCACCTCCCCTCCTGTCCTTTTTACAAGGTTATCTGTGGTAATGACTCTCTCTTCTTCTTGGTACAATATTTGCCAGTCTTTCCTGAGCAATGTGCCATGTCCAGACTCAGCTTACATGGATAAATGGTTCTTACTACATAAGGAAAACTCTGAACCTGCTATGTCAGTAAGGCTCTTTAGCTATCTGTTATTACAATTAATATAAATATGCCCTTGAGAAACTAGAAAATAGCTGTGCCTGGTATGATCAAAAAAATACATTATTTTTTCTTATCCCCTGGCCAGGGTTATGAAAAAATGACTGTATATAGAGAAGGAATTATATTAAGCTCATTAAAAATAATTTAACAGGAAACAGAGGATTCACTGCCACAAAACTGGGCTATAAGTCTTTTCTTTAGTAATTCAATGTAAACTCAGTTATATTGTTGGAACATTTATGATATAGCACATGTATCTTGATAATGACCTCTATTTTACAAGCATGTTCAGTATTTCTTCTGGCAGAGAAAGTAGAGGCAACATTTTCCTTCAGTCTACACCTGAGTATGTCCCCTACAGGGGTTATCAAATATGATTATTCAGTCATTTTAGAGTTAAAGTAATATAAAAAATACCGGATTAGTATTTAGCTTAATTCTACAGATAGTGTTTATTTAAACATATTCTGCCCAAGATGACCAATTAGCATTTACTATACAGCTTTCAAATTAAGGCTAAAAATTATATATTTAGCTATGTAGCTGATTCATTAGTCTACCAGTCCGGTAGCTGATTTGATATGCAGTATATCATAGATAAATATCTTGTTATAGCTAAATGAAATGTGCATTTGTAAATGTTCATTAATACCATTATCATTAATTGTTTCTTACCTGAATCTCACTGCTGCAGGGAATCTTCAGAATAAATGAAAGATTACAGCTAGCCTTTTTTGAAGATAGAATTTTAGCAGCCTCTACATGTTGCAAATGAAGTCTAAGTGGGTCAGATCCTGTTCTACTGATTTAAAAACCAAGTGATAATGTTTAGGTTATTCTTACTTTTCACCAAGATATCAGGGTTCAGAATATATCCCAGTTTATTTTGGATTTTGTTTGGGGGTGGTGTTTGGGTTGTTTTTTGTTTTTTTTTTTTGTGGGGGGGGGGATGGGGTCTGGGGGTTTTTTTTGAGGATTTTCTTGTTGCTTTGGGTATTTTTTAGTGTAAAGTTGTATCTAGGCATCTTAATCTTTTGAGAGAAAAACACACTGGTATTAATTTTTCCTTTTACTGAACACAGTTGCTGAGTTGCCAACAAAAACAGGCAGAAAAACCCCAAGCTTCGGTTAATCAGCAGCAGTCTCACATACATGAAATCCTCCCCTCACTAATCCTCCCCAACTCTGAACCTCTTCCGAGTTTAGCTGTCACCTGCCATGTAGTCCTGGCATTACATAGTGATTGAGATACCAATTGACTGCAGCTGAGGATCTAGCCTTGGGAATATACAGGCACAGGTGTGTCTGGGATAGTCATAGATCTGATACTGCATGTTCAATGGCCTTTACACCTTAAGTTGCACCTGCAGTGTACTGCTAAGCTGTCAATCTGTAACATAAAACAACTCAGAATTGGAATAGCAGCTGGCTTGTGACCCATTAAGACTCTCCCTCATACAGCTTGCCCTCTCCAGATTGTTTCTGAGCATCTAAGTGAAACACTTTCTAAAAAGACAGGCAAGAAAAACCACAGGAGTCATGCTAAACCCCTGGAATACAGATTTTATGCACTTATACCAACACTGAATGAGTCCTCAAATTACAATAGCTATTGGACTCCCAGCCTCCCCATCAGAATGCAAAAAGGTTAAGCAATATTTTCTCATACACAAAGTTATATCCTGCCCGATTAGACTCAAATGAGATTCTTGATCCAACTTCTAGGATTAAATACCTCCTAGAGAAGTTACAGGAGTCTTACAACATACTTATTATTAATAATTTACTCATAAGAGGGTACACACTGGGATTGACCACAGGAGTAAGAAACTATTTTGTCTTGGTCATCATATTAATTGGCTTGACTTTTCTTTGTGCAATGAAAAGCAGATTGTCTGCAGCAGCAAAGGAAGTGCATTTTACCATACAGCTGGTAAAGTTCTACATGGCAAACGCTTGGATTTGGAACAACCATTTCAAAGAATGCAGCAGCCATTTGCAAAACTTCAGCAAAGATTTATTGAAAAACTGAGACGTGCTGGCAGAGAGAAATGCGTGTATGTGTGTGGCCATATGCATGAACGCAGAAGAAGGAGGGAAACGTCTAACTCCCTTATAATCCTGCAGGAATTCTCCACAGGTCTTTGGCACAGATAAATTTATTTATTTATTTATTCGTTAGCTTGGCAGCTTCTATTCTGACAGAGTGACACCTGAAGCAGCATTTGAACAAAAAAAAACAATCCATCAAAACCAACCAAGCAACAAACAAAAGTCACACACAGAACTTCTTTCTCTTCCAAAACTCAGCCCTGGATCTATAAAAGTCAAAGCATTTACTGTGTAGGTAAATGACACAGGTTAGTCAGTTTTTCCAACTGAGAAACACTTCACTGAGATGGCAGCAAAATGCAACTGAAATCCTGAAACGTTAGGTAGTGCACAATATGCTCTTTTAGACTAAGCAGATCTGGTCTTAGGGTACAATATATAAATGTGGCTCACACACAAGCACTATTCTTTCTAATGAAAAAAAAAACCAATAATAAAAACCCCTTTCCTCTAATAAAATTACTAGTAAAAATTATCATTAATTGCAGGCTTTATAACAAATTCTGTTGGCCTCCTGCTGTTGTCTGCACCTGCTGACTGTCTGGCATAGCCTGCCTCCTGCTTTGTCCAGCTGCTTTAAATGATACTTTACTCAGAAATGCTTTTTAATGGCCAGAGTTCCGGGAGGCCAATTCTCCATGAAGCTCAGTGTGAAACTGCCCCTCTTTGTCCTTATGACACTTAAAGCAAACCTCACTTATCTGTTCTCCTCCTGTTGTCCCAAACTTGTAGTGGTAGCTCTTTGAAGCACCACATCATCCCAAACTGTCAGCAAATACAGTGGAGATTATCACAGAAGAATTCTGCCAAGACAACTTTGGATCAAATTATTCTAGCAATTCCCACCTTCTCCTCACTACCACAATAAATGTAATTAAAGAAACAAAAACATGGTTTCTCAGGCTTTATTGCTCCCCAGGTCCCACAAAAATTAATTGGCTAGGGAATGTTCACAGCCTAAGTTTTACCAAGTGAACAGGAAACCTCCTTGCAGTAGATTTAACATAGAGCATGTACTAGCAAAGCAGGTGAAGGGAATAGTGAGATTCACCTTGTTGAACATAGCAAGTCTATTTAAATGTAATGTAAGGGCAGACTGAGAACTCAGCAGCTCATTTGGAAAAATGGTTCTGATAAACTTTAAACTTACCCATTGAATGCAGTCATTGGAGGTTTGTGCCATTTCCATGCTGACTGTAGACAGCAGATAGCATGCCCTCAATTCAACAGGGAGACGATCTGCCTTCTGTACAGCAGTGCTTTTATTTGAGCCAAAGCCAGAGAGCCACTGGGCTCCCTGCCACTTAGCAATAAGAAACACAAATTACAGCAGCAAATGGTCTTTTTAGCATAAACAATGTTTCCAACCTTCTCTAATTCTGCTCTTCCTAATCCATATTTACCATTTAGGGGGACTAATTCTTCCTGTTTTAATGCCACTATTTGCATGATTGCAGCTGCCTTTACTGATATGTAGTGAATTACATGAAAATAAAGAAAGAGTATATGAAAAGGATATGAAAACCCCAACTGAATGAGACCCACATTACAGGTGTCTCTTCCCCATTCCTGAGTACCAGATACAGACTGCCTTTGTTTCCTGCACCTAGCTGATATGGCGTAATCTCAAACTCATTTTATGCAACAGGAATCCTTCTATTGGCTTCATCGTGTTTCAGAGCACTGATAAAGAAGGAAAAGAAGCTGTGCCCTATTCTCCTAAGGTCAATTCTTTATTTTCTAAACTCCTAATCTTCATTATCTTTGTTACTGACCACTTGAGAAAAGAATCATTTGATCTTAGAAGCTGTTTAGCCTAAGAGGCAGGAAATAGAATGGTATATTCCTATATTAAAAGGTTAGTTCAGCCTCCCTGCTCCACAGTTTCAAAGATTTCCTCCAAGAGCTTTTCTAAATTTCCTTCTTGAAAAGGCTGCTACTGACAATCAAAGAAAACAAGCAATTTCACACTCTTATAATACCTAGAAAGTGTAAAGCTAATCAAACATCTTTATCGTAGTATCATGAAAGATAATTCAACTTCTGTATGCATATGCAGGTTCTGCAATCTGAATGCATTAGGTAGTTAGTCCATAGTTCTTAGAGTTTCAGTAAAGACCCGGTTGCAGAACATGTGGTAGTATCTTCTTTTTGTGAAACTACTGTATATCTGTTACCTCTAGCAGCTAGTAGCTGTAATTTCAACATAATTTAAACATGCATATAAAAATATTACTTGTGGGAAGAATGATCAGTTTGTTTATAGGGTTTTATTCCTCCCAGAAATGTGCCTATAAAAAGTTAATGTTGTCTTGAATGCATCCCTTTTATAAACACAGCAGGATGAGGGAAGCATTCCAGGATGCATATCTGTCACTGTAGCTGGTATCACCCTATAACTCTGCTGAACTAAAATCACTCTCTAATCAGAAAGGGTAATGGATTTCTTCTGATGGCATTGGAAGGTGATCGTGCAAGTGACAGATGTCAAAAACATCATTCTTACTGAATTCTCTCTTCACAGCTGAGATTAAATAGAATAGCCTAATTGCACCCTGTGCTCATTTAGTGTCTTTGGAATTGAGAAGCTAGGATTTTAACATCTATTCTACATTCTCGTAGTCTTAAATTTGAGCTTTAGTAGTCAGAGAGAGATGAAATGCAGCTTCATCTTCTGTCTTCTGAGGAGATTAAAAACTCCATTAATTTAACTACCAGGCTTTTCACATGGGGCGAAGGGGGATGGTGAGGGGTTGGCAAAATAGTTTGCATAAAGATTAGGGAGAAACTTGACTTAAGGCTCTCTAAGCTCAGAACCTGCTTGAAGCATACATACTCTAAGGCTGTACATGAGGGCTCACACTGAAAGGAGGCAAGAACAGTTTGGCTCTGCCCATTACCCTGCATCAGGGAGAGGAGCCCAGGCAGCTACCTTTCTCCAGTTCACGTAGAGCAGGCTAAGGGCTGTAAGGGAAAGAAAATGAAGATCTTCAAAGTTAGTTGCAAGGCAGTCACAGGAGACAAAACATCAGTTTAATGTCTTTTTTTTAGCTGCAGTTCTGTGTGGTGTCTGGGAAATTCTTATTGACATCCCAGTCGCACGGGGAGGCACTTCAGGTACATATGGTATAAGTGCAATGTTCTCTTATTATGGATAACATTTGCCTGCAAGGTTTGGCTATCCTATAAAGTGTCATTTAAGAATATTCTCAAGGGCTCTCTCATCAGCAAAGATAAAAAATATACTTGTAGCTTGCTTGGCTTCTACGTTCTGTATTAAGAAAACAACCTGCTCAAATCACAGAAAAGGTAAATTGGTATTTCATCATCATTCTCACTGCTAGCTAGCACTGAGGTTTAAAATTCAACAGCATGACCATACTGAAAGGTAGACAAAAGACAAGAAGAACCCATGTTCTCTAAACCAACAAGTCTTGAATTGCTACAGAAAAATGAGAGAAAAGGATTTGAATTAGGTCTTTCTCCCAGAATCTATAATATTTGAGGTAACAAGAGAAAAAGCATTTCTACAGATGGGTTAGGGTAAGGGGAGGAGAAAATGTGTGAAGTTTTCACAAGAGAACAAATATCCTGTAATGCAGCCTTCAAACTTATATTAGGGTTTTAGCCAAATTTAGCTTTAATATATTTTTCAATTACTAAACTAGCTCATTTATGGAATAGCATGAGTCTTGCTTTCCTACAGTTTCTATCATAATAGAAAACGAACTAGAGAAAACTGGCAGATGCAGTTTTTATCAATAAAGCTCTGCTTAGAGCAGTTGAAAATCTTTTCATTCTTTCAAGTTCTTATTGTACACAATTGTTTTCCTCAGGGGATTATACCTGATCCCATGAAGCTTTCCCTGCCAAGACAGTCCAGCCTCATTGTGGAATAAGAGCAGACATTGATAGGCAGGGACCACAAGGGAGACTGTGGCAGCTCTGGGCCCCTCTCTCCCAGCAGGGTTTTGCTGCTCAGCCTGTAAGGGTCACCTGAGCATGGCTTAAAGGATCTGGAAAGGAGAGGATATCTGAAGGCCAAATATTTAAAAAATGCAAGCCCTTTGCCATTTCTTTATGAACCTCTCCCATCAAATAAAACAGATTCAACATTGTTTGTTTCCAAATGTGCTGGAAATGAAAATAACTGCAGTTATTGAAGCTGTGGGAGGTACAATGGATATTTCAGCTGCAATGGGATGAGAATGCCAGTTCAAAGGTTCCCTTCATGCTCTTTATAGCAGACAAATCCTCAAAAGAAAACATACTTTGTTAACTTTCATTTGAATATATCCTGCTCCAGCCAGACAGCCTACTTAAAATGACACAGAGGTAGTAAATTGTTCTAGTGATTGGTTAGCTGGAGTTTAACAGCTTGACTTATCAGGAAAGTGATAGGAACAAAAGTGTCGAGCATATCATCATTTAGACAAGACCTCTTTCCACTCTTCCTGAACCTCTGAGGTGAAGGCCTTTAATTCCTTTTTGCGGTAAAAGATGTGTCATGAAAACACTGTGAGATGGACAAAGGCCACCCAGAAGGGATCTTATTCAACAAGCCTTGCACACAGAATCCCACAAGAAACCTTCTTAATGCAAAGTATTTCAATAGCTGCATTTGTGTATGCATCCATGTTTTTCCAAGAAAAGGTTTGCCTTCAGAAGTCCCTTATGAGGTAGAAACAACAGGAGATCTTGTCCTCAAGATGCTTCCAATATCTAGCAATGGAACGATGATGAGAAGCACAGCCTTCCTGTTATTTTGTTCTGGGAAATGACACCCCGAAGCATTAAAATGCACATGAATATATGGTGGACCAGATTTTCACAGACACTCACAAGTACACATTGTTGAATGGAAATTCAACATCCTCAGCTCCTGTATCCTGGCCAGTCCATTTAGGCTACTGACTTCTGTCTCTGAATCCCCTCCAGAGCTCAATGGCTTGTGCCCAATAACATGTACATGCCACTAAGCCCAGCATTGTCAGACAGCTACAAGCTGATCTGAAGCATTTGTAGGTTTAGTTATTTCTGTTTGATGTTACAGTCAACCTTTGAATAATTGCCTCTGAAGAAATAGGAGTAAACAACACACATCGAGTCTGGCCAAAAACATTTTATCAGTGCCAAAATCTCCACAATGTACAAGACTGTACAACAAACAGACAAGGACAACCCCTCAAAGGCAACTATGATTGTTGCATGAAAAAGTAACAAAGCTCAATTAACCAATTAAATTATCTGCCAAGAAACTAAGGAATTCACAGTTCAAATATATACAAAACTAGGCTAAATAGGATGTGTACAAATCTAGAAAGATGGAATAGGCTTACAAGAAAGCAAATATCACAAATAACAATTGGTAAGGCAGCCTCAAAATGCAAGAGGCAGAAGAAATAGGTCATGAAAGGGTTGGAGAGACAGATATTTAGTACATCTCAGTGGTGATGTTCTCTTTACACCTTGAAGTAAACACATTTTGGAAATCTATGAGTTAGGTATGAAACCTTAATTGTGTTGGGTATGAAGTCAAAGATACATATATCTTAGGGTTGTTTATGATGTTGTCATACATCCTAGTCATCCAGAGGTTCTATGGGTGACACCACTAATTTGAGCTTCAGGTAAAGAGCCCATATGCCAGAATTTAATATTGATGTAAAGTTCCTATGTTAACAATATTAATAATGCAACAATAGCCCCTTCTGAAGTCAGATGCATTCATAAAGGCAAATCATGCCTGACCAACCTGTGTCTGATGCTGAGCTCACCAAGACAAGAAATAGGGACATGGAAGAACAGGTCCAGCAAAGAGTCATAAAGATGATTGTAAGGGCAACATGCTGTGCTTTGAGAAGGTGTGCTGGACTAGACAATCTCTGGACATCCCTTCCAAACTCCACTTTTCAGTCAAAACATACCACAATATCTATGAAAGATCATCTCTGTAAAGTGAAAAGTTTCTGTGTATGTTTGCTAAGAATGAATTTACAACAGGTTTCACATTTACCTTGAAGACTTTCCAGCTTCCCACCAAAGTAAGAACTTAGGTGTATAGATCAAAAGAGAAGCAAATCTCATGACTGATAACTGTAACATTAAACTGTAATACATGATGCAGAGAGTGGTGGTATTAAGTAGAAAAAGTTTCAATGCAGATTTTCACTCCAATGCACTTCCACTGTCTCAAGCTTCAACAAATGTATGCAATGGATGTTTGTACACATTCACATATAGATCTTTGTGTACTTTAAAAGAGACTATGCTCCTCTGTGGTTTAGATAACTTGCTTGGTATTTTTGGCAAAATCTAAGAGGTATTTGATGCTTCTATTCATTTCTACAAATATTCTCCCAGCTTACTCCTTGTATAATACCTCTTCTTTGTTTCTGATGTTTCTCTTTCACCTATGATTCTTCCCAGCATGTGATTCCCAGTCAGGTGACATCTCATGATAACCATAACACATCTGAAAACAATCCAAAAGTCACAGGCCTATCAGTTGAGTGCCAAAGACAGCCACTATGTGTACAATTTGGCAGCAGCTAATCTAACTCTTTCCATCTGTTTTCCATCCAAATTCCTCCCCCACCCCCCCCTTTTTTTTTTCCTTTGAGGGAATGCGGGTGGGATAGGGGATTTGGAATGGGTAAAGATGAATCAGAATTTCAGAAAATAGAAGCCAGAGCCTCTTCAACTTATTTACTGTGGTCCAGAAAAGCTGAATTGCCTGCTACTGCTGCTCTAATTACAGACTTAGTCAACAGTGTTGCAAATCAAACCATAGTACCTCCAGCACAAAAGGATATACATACAAGACTCCAAAGAGCCATTTTTAATGCCTCCATTGCCTCCAAACCATCAATACCTGTGAACATTCCTCCTCTTAGAAGGAAACTCATCCCTAATCTCCAAAGTATAATTTAGAAATAGATTGATAGAAAGAATACATGAGTTTAAAGAAAAATCTACTGGAGTCTGACTGTTCTAGTGCATGCAATGTTTGTAATAAATCCTTCAGTAGTTTGTACTCTTCATTACAGATGTCCATAAGCTATTTGTTTATTTTCCCAAGCTATTCAAGACATTCAAACATGTTTTTCCCCTCCTTCCGGAAATGCTGATATGAATCATATGGACGAAATAAACAGAGTACTCTGTTAGTTTCCCTTTCTACAAATGACCCATAAAATTGCCCATTAATCAGCCCTGCTTCCCCAGGGGCTGGGCTGTATTGTTGAGGTTTCCTTTTCCATTTCTGATCCATGTTTTGTTTAGTAGAAAAAAAAAAAAAAAAAAAAAAAGAAAAAGAAAAAAGAAAAAGCAGTCAACCAAAAAGAGCAGGCTTTTGAAAACTGCCCTCCTCTCCACAGCCCTTGGGCAGAGATGGAGTTTTGATCAGTGGTGGAGAATTCTAAATTTAAACACTCCTTATTTTTCATCCTTTACCTTCTAGTAAAATAATAACCATATCATGGCTCCTTCACTTCCCATCCAGAGGACACAGTGTTTCTATCTATTTAAATTACTCCAAGTTCCTCAGAACAATGAAAAGGCCCCTTAAGATCTCCTGGGCTAAGTATCTACAAGCAGAGAAATAATGAAAAGCTGATAGAATTTACTGGGAATCTGGCATTTCAGAGCTTTGCCTCCTGTTAATTCCTGAGAAAAGTGTCAGTTCTGACAGTGCTTAAATTTATCTGGAGGGCATATCCTTTTAAAACAGGGCAGGAAGAAATATACAGCTATTGTACTTGTCACTCCACAACGTGTGCTGTCTGTGGCACTGGCTTGGCCAACAGCTCTACTGCACAGAGGATCTTTGAAGATGAAGCTCTTTACCCAGGGCAATCAAATTTGCACCTGGTTTTGAAGGTGCAAAGCGGGAGAGGGAAGAGTGAGCCAACTTCAGTTGCGGTAGGCTTTCTAGCTGACTTTGCTGTATATTTTCGAGTAAGTAGAAAAGTTATTAGGCTTACATACGCAGGAGCTGGTGTAAAACAGCATAGAATGAACAAAGTCCACCAGCCTGTGCATGATTATGCTACCTGTAGATCTGGCCTCTAGCTGTCATAGATTTGCTAACTATAATCTAAAAACTAATGTCTTTGTCTTCTAGGTGTTAGATAATTTAAGACAAACTTTCCAATTCATCTTGTCCCTAATTAAAACTTGGGTTCTTATATTGCCTCTTCTGCCTTCCCTGTCTTACACTATCTGTCACTCATTTGGGGGAAGATGACATAAGCTCCTTGCAGGGATATATTTTTAGCAGAGCATCTTATTTAACACGCAAACCAAATACATAATCAAAGAGGGTTTTTTTAAAGGGAAAGTCATCTCAAGGTTGACTTAAAAGCCAAACAGCTTTATCTCACCAAAGTCTCAGTTAAGTGCTACAGTGCGGACCCCTATGTGTAAGACAAGACTGCTCTTTCCAGCAAGGCTCTGTTTATCTATGATCTAATCTAGGCTCTTTAAATAAGCTTTTAAATGTGTAACTAAGAACCCCTTTATCTGTTATTAATGTCTCATTCTGTTATCACTGCAAGCAATTTAAATATACTAGTCATATCTGATGAATTCTTCTACAGATTTCCTCTCAAAATGATGTGAAGCTTTGTAAAGACTTTTTTCTTTTCCTTTCCTCTCTCTATTCCTTATGAGCTCAGTGGCACTCTAACATTAGCCTCATGCACATAAAACACTGACATGTCTGGACATGTGTGCAATGTGACTCACTCACACCTAGTGAACAAGTTCTCTCATTCAAAGACCAGTGAAGTGTGAGTTTCTTGAATCACCGATTTTATTAGTACAAACATGTTGAACTTTACTAACATACCTTTTGACTTTATTGGCGTACCTTATTTCATACATCTTAAAGACCTTGGCAGTTTTTCCACAGTTAATTTAATCGAGATAGCATTCATGGGATTAAAAAAGGGTACCTAACCCAATCATAAAAGGAATTTCTCTTAATCTCTTGTGTTGGTGGTGACAGATATAAGAAGATATCTGGCATGTAACCTGGCTTTTTCTTGTGTGGGTTCATTTATTTACTTCTGAAGACAAATCTTACCACACCTCTAATTCCAATTCAGTCTGAGCTGTGGGAAATATCTTGAGTTTTCACATAACTGTTAGAGAAGGCCTGTGTCTTGCATGAAACCTAAATCAATATTCATTATGCATATTTGCATTGGCTTCTTTTTCACCCAGGAAAACTGTTCTTTAGAAAGAGCAAATAAAAGAAAAGCTGCTAAGATACAATTAGCTACCTTGAGAGCAGTACCTGCTGAGTCAGTGCTTAACCCATGCATCCAGTTGCCACAAGATTTGATCAGCTCTGTACCACATTGTGTCTGACTTACCTTGTTGCACTCCAGAACTGCTGAGTCTTTTCCTGTGGACAGAAAGAAAGATATCATAAAGGTCACATCTAACCTTACTACATCTTCCAGACCTACAAAAGAAATGTGTTCATTTTCTTACTACTGCAATATTTAGATATTTAGCTCAGTGGTGAGATGAATGAATATGCAAAAGTTAAAATCAGGATCACAGTTCTGTTCTTGTTTAAAAAAAATGCTTTATGAAGTATTTTATTCTGATTTTCAGCTGTCTTATACATAATTGGCTTAGACTTACAATCCTTCAGCAGATATTATGTTGATGAGAATTTTCTATGCTAGCTAGGAAGGTTTAAGCAAGTTTTGACTTCTTTGTTAGCAAGGAAGTGTCTGTAGAAAATTTCAGGCCAAACTTCCATTCCTCCCTTCAGCAAGCTATTGCTAAACTGGCTAAGTATTATAATCGTGGTACCTTATACCAAGTCAGTGACCAAAAGCACCTCTAAAACCAGTTAAACTAAAAGAACAGATGTACAGCATGCAGCATGTACCAGTGAATCTCATCCTACTATGCATTTGTATGTCTATTTGTAAGCCCATTAAGGAACTGTCTAAATGCAATAATTCAGTAGTGTCTGGTTTTCCATTGCTTAGAGATCCAAGAATAGTCACTGCCATTCATTTTGTTCATACTGACATGCATGTGTACATGCGTCCATCTATGTGCATGCACACGCATATTGGAGAAAACAAGAAAACATGGATTCAAAAAGAATCTATGACATCAACAGAGCATAAAGTGCAGGGTTTTGAAACATTAAACCCCATGATAAGAGCATTTGCGCCCACCCCTTTGTAAATACAGACCTGTGAATAGCATACAACATTTTTAAGACATGTTCTTGGGTCTTGCTTCATAACCAGAAGTATTAAAACTGTAGCATAAAGGTTCTTATCACAATTTAATGTACCACCAAATTATGATGCATCAAAATCCAGGCAAAAACCCCTGAAGCCATAAATTCCTTCAATGAATGTTGCTAAGTCTGATGTCTCAGAAACATAGTTCAGCTAATTCCATCCTAATACATAAACTAGTAGAGAATATAATGTAGGTTCCAGCATGCAGTCCTGAAACAAGACTTCATCAAAGACCCAAGGATACAGCTAATTTCTTATGATCGTCACCAGGAAACAGTGAATTCTGTACCAACCTGTCTTCCTTCCTCATTCTAAATCCATTTTATAACTGCAAGAGGTCTCCTTCATTGTCCTTTTGCTTCCAGTAATGATTTTTTTATATATATATTCCTTGCTCTGTTAATAACCTTTGCAATGCAGAGGGTCTTGATGGAAAAAATATGCCTGGAGCCTTCATATCATTTGCATATCATTTGAAATACATTTACATGGCATTTTAATCAAGGAAAATGCAAACACACAGTTATAACTTTTTATTTTTAGAGTTACAGGCAGTCAGCAAAACATGCAGACAAAATATGACTTCAGGGGGAAGAGGAAAAAGTATCAGTGAGAAGACTGTTAGCAAGTCTTGAAAATCCCTCTGATTAATGTCCTGCTTTACATATAGTTGTTATTGTTTGAGGCAATTTAAGAACTTGTAATGTTTCAATTTAATCAGTTTTGTGATAGAAAAAGTCTGTCTACAAGCATGAGCAAAATGGCTCACAGAGAGCACACATGACTCTTACTGAGTTCTGAATTTCATCTGGCAGGAATCTACTGGGACAGATATGTTCTGACTCATATGTGTTTGCAGTGGACAGATTCTTGACACATCCCATATGATCCTCACCCTCAGATTTCAAAGTTCTGATGAAAATAACACTAAAGATAACCTGATATCTACTGCAAGTCCTCAAATTGTAGCCACGTTACACCTCATGTTTCCTTGAAATATGCTGCTGGTAAAAGAGAAGGGTCACAAGAATGAAGTTGGCCAGGAAAAAGGTGTTCTGCACTGCTTCACACCAGCTAGCTTGTCATCCACTCAAGAATTCTCACCCTACCCTTCCCAACAGCAGCAGCAGACAGAAGCTTCATTTCCCCCACCAAAAATACAATTATGCCAGTGGCTGACTCACCTTTACCTCTCAGCCTGGGAGTGGTGAGATTGGCTGAGAGGGAATTTATATGCAAGCTCTGCAGGGAACAGTGTGCTCTGGAGACATGGAAATGGATTATGAATTCCAGAAACCAAGGAGCTCTTCAACCATAATCAACCTCTCTGTAATTACAGATAAAGCAACAATAAAGTAGGAATTTTCTAAGGTTGTACTTTAAAAAGTCAAACAATGACACAATTAAGTCTACCAAAAGAATCTCAACCCCTTTAGATACATATGTTCTGATGAGTCTCACAATCACACTGAAAGCCTCCATGAGAACCTGTGACAAAAACAAAACCTGACTGGACACTAGATTTTAACTCCATGAAAACTGTCCATATGCCTCATCTAAAAGAAGTAAAACTGAAAGTTTCTGCAGCATTAAAATCTGGAGACAACTTTCTCCAAGATCTTTTTCAAAATGTGACATTCCCCAAATGAAATACCTTCATCTAACTTCCTCCTGGGCCTCTGGAGGTCAGAGAGAAACAGCTGATTGAAACTGAGAATTCTTTTCAACTTAAAAATTCTCATTTAGAATGAGAATTTAGAAATTCTCATCTTCAATACATATTTCCATCTTGAAAGATGCATGAAGTGCCTGCCCTGCTTGAAAGGAAAGAAACAACTACAAAATAATGTAGTTATTGATGGTATGCTAGGTACAAAGGTGATGTTTTTACTATGCAACTCCATAGATATCTTCCTAATCTGACAAGTAATGCCATGAGATTTAACAGGTATTTGTAAAATATTTACCTTATTCACATGACAGAGATATTGTAAAGTCTAAATCTCTTCCAGGGCAACAAAGTAGGTAAAATTTCTAGCACACTATATAAATGTTACTTAAGGGTTTTAAGAACAAAAAATCTGTTTTAAGGGTAAAAACCTGTTCAGTCCTACACTGGTCTGCCAAGAAGGGAATCAAGACTTTTGGTTTTTTTTATTCTGGGAAATACAGGATGTCTTAGCTGACCTAAAGCAGCTCTGAATGACACAGAGTGTGTCAGAGTGACACAGGATATCAATGGAGAGAGCATGTGGACTACACTTTATGTCTGCCCACACTTTAAAGTCCACTGGGGGAAAAGAGAGAGGGACAGAGAACTTGTGAGAGAGGGAGGTAGAAGGTAGAGCCAGAGCAGAGATTTTAGGTAATAGGCAAAGTTAAGTTAAAACAGACTCCTCTGTTGGATTTTTGTTTGTTTGTTTCATTGATGTTTTGTTTATGGTTAGGGATTTGGTGTTGTTGGGTTTGGTTTTTTTAATTATTTTAATATTAAAAAACAAAACAAATGCTTACCACTACTGGACAAGTAGAGCTCTTAGAAATGAAATGTTAGGAATTATAACACATAACTCATCCCCTGTGTCAGTACCACATTATCCACCTTTTCTGATGGTTTTCTTTCCCTCTCAAGGACCAACTCAGCAGTAAATGTGTTTACAGTTCAGCTACATTTGGTGATCTCTGGAATGCCACTGTGCTCAAACATCTTATTTGCAGCTATTAGGATCTTATTCTTTTCACAGCTGCATTATTCATGCCCAGATAAAGCTACATGAGTGACCTCCATATAGATATGTGGCAAGTTCTGTCCACTGAGGGTAAGCCTCATGTAGGTATCATATCACAGCCATTGATGGCAGGGATGATGAAAAGACCCATGACAAGGAAAATATATGACTATTTTCTTGAATTACCCCCTTCAAATTACAAACAACTTGTAAGTTAAAAAAACACTTGAAGACGCCTGTTACTTAATTTTTGTAATTATCTGGGAGGTTTTGCAGAAAATGATACCAGGTTGGAAATAATTAGCAAAAAAAAAAAAAAAACAAAAGGTTGGCGTTTTTTTTTTTATGAAAAAAAAAAAAAATCTGTAGAAGATGCCATTCATTCAATCTCCAAGTCAGTGTTTTAAAGCCAGCTAATACCCATAATTATGACTGAAACAACCAGATAGCTTCCATCCCTTGATTATTCATATCAAGTGTCTAAGCACTACTGCCATACAAGGGTTCCATATTATGAATTGCTAGCATGGACTGATCAGAGAGCACAACATTGTCAGTACACAATTTTATCAGAATATTGGAAATATTTGGTGTTTCTTTTCTTCAAAACCCCATCTGCAAGGGTCATGTGACTGTATCTGAAGGTCAGATTTCAAAATAATTTCTTATCTCTGCTTTTAAGTGGAGTTTAAAGTATAAGGCAGTGGAACCTTACCAAAAGTATAGAAACCACCAAACAAGATGCTATAAAACCATATCATTTTAAAACTTCTCTTGAAGGCAAAGACTGTAATAAAACTACATCACTGCAGATCAAATATAAGGACAAAGCTGCATTTCAAGAAGTGAAAGGTCACACTGGTCTTGGTATCTTTTCTATCCAGGTGTATTTATATTCAATTCCAGCCTGCCTGTAGCTTAGAAAAAGCATCTATATTTTTTCCAAATAAAATGTGAATGTAATTTTAAGACTTGAATAGACCAAGGGGAAAAAAAAAAAAACCAAAAAAACCCAAACAAAAAAACAAAACTAAAAAAAAAGTGCAAATCTTTAAAATTAAAAAAAAAAGAAACCCAAACCAAAAAACCAAACTAGAAAAGATGTGCAAATCTTTCTGATTTATAAGAATAGGTTTATAGTTTAAGATTACTTCCATAAGACGTAGCCTAAAAAAAGGCTTACTGAAATCTAGAATAAAATAAATTTCATATATTATTTTTTTTTTCTGTGATTAGCTCAAAAATGAGAAATAACAGAGCTCTATATATTATTACTGTTTGAAAAAACAGAGGTGGTATGGGGTTTGTTATAAAAGTCTAGTTTCTAAGCAAAGAGGTTAGCTTTTTGAAGCTTACAATAAAAATGTGAAATATCAAGAACTGGGCAGAGGAAGGATTTGCAACACCAACAAATTAACCTTCATTCTCTAAAGGTAGAAGTGAACAAACAAAAGAAACGTGTCTGTCACCAGTAGTACTGTGATGACATGAGGAGTCACATTTGCCAGAATTTTCATTTCGTCCCTCAGGGAACATGAAACATGTCAAGTACATGATCATGCACCTGGAGAAGCAGCAATACTGTTTGCAAACAATCATCCTTCCCACCTCTTGAGTAGAAAGACAAACTTTCAGGAGTCAACAAACTCAAAAATGAATTAATGCATGTACAGCTCAAGAACTGGTACCACTATCACTATAAGTGAAGTGTGAGGAACTGTTCAGAAATCTTTGAAGAGTTATCTGTCCCAAAACATGACAATTATTATGAATGTCTCCTCAAATAAAATTTTCAGTAGCAACCAAGAAGACAAACATTAGATCTTTATCTTGTCTTTTACTCCTTCAATTGTGAGGTTATAATTAAGTGATATTTCTGAACAGTTATGAGGTTGTCCTGGGTTCAGCAGTAGCAGTCAATTTTCCTCCTTAGTAGCTGATACAGTTCTGTGTTTTGACTTTCTGCTTGGGAGCACAGCTGATAACACCGATGTTTTTAGTTGTCTCTATGTTTATTCTGACAAAGGACTTTCTGAGTCTCATGCTCTGCCAGGGAGGAAGGGAGGCCACGGGGAAGCAGGGGCAGGACACCTGACCCA
>JBAFWW010012889.1:0-13386 GCA_036873685.1 Agapornis canus
AACTCTGATATTATGAAAAAGCCTTTTAAAAAAAAAAAAAAAAAAAAAAAAAAAACAAAAAAAAAACCACACAGAGATAGATCGCTTTCAGTAGTGCTAAAATATAGGGGAAAAAAATAATAAAAATTTATTTCCAGGCATCTCACCTTGCAACAGGTACCTTTATTATAAGACATTTCTTCATTACAAAACACTCAGACAGCATTTCTGTGGTTGAATGTTTCACTAGAAAGAAATAGTTGTTTATTGAATGTTACCTTTTATTGAAGGAAAAGCAGAATGCAAAGAGCAAATGTGCTCAGTTATATTTTCCTTCATTCTTTTCAAGATCACTACAAGTTCTGTCAATTATGTAGCCAAATCATGCAGTCTGTCTGACAAAAGCGTCAAGCTCTGGTCACGTTTCATCTGTGTGTGCTGAAATTTCTTCATTTGTTCAGGCAAACTGAAAGCATCACTACTGATTAGTGATTTTTTAAGAGGGCGGCTTTCATATTTCAACAGTGTGTTTGTGAATTTAAGTGAGGTTTGTGTCACATATAAGGAAAATCTTGTAAGGTACTCTGGCTTATAAAAATTGAATGTGTCATGATTTTTTTTTTATTTTTTTTTTTTATCAGATAAGAAACAGAATTCAGGGAGAAGGAAAAATAAAACCCACTTAGGTTTGTTGTTAATGATTGTGTATTCAAATAATAATTGGTCATGCTATCTTTGATTAGTTCTCCCTTCATATGTTGTCTCATGTCTGTCCCTTTCCTTGGAGTATTTAAATCCTAAAGAAAACTAGACATATGTCTTTTTATCCAATACCTCCATTTTACATTAAAATTCAAATTACCTTAAAAAAACGGGGAGAATGAAATCTAAATATGGTGGATTCCTTTACAAAAATGACAAGAGGCAGTGATAGAAATGAACACTTGATATGATATATTCCAGCTTCTTTGTTTTTTGTCTGTCATAATTCAATAGCTTCAACAGACATTATGCTAATTAGAGAGCCACTGGAAATCTGAAATGCATTTAAATATCAAATAGATCCCTTTCTCATAAAAGTGCATTACAGCCCAATAACATTTACCTTCATTAAAAGTAATGTAACTTGCACTCTGTATTGACCTTTTTAACAACATGCATAGTCCTAATAGACCCAAAATAGGAATACCCTTTATTTGTTTATATTTTTTATTATTTAATGTCTTGCCTATCAGTACAATTAATGTGGTCTTGTTTCAATATTTTGCATTAGCACAGTAATATTTTTAATTTGCTATCATTATTCCTTATACAGAAATTAGGTAGGGTTTTTTTTTTTGGCATCTCTCCTGTCCAAATCCTTTAAGTTCACACATTTATCAGCTTTTGATCATGTGTTCCATGAAGGAGAAATTTTCTCGATATGCTGCTCTGTTCTTATAAAGAAAATGAAACCCACAAACAAACAAACCCCAGCCCTAAGGCCCTTAATTTTTAATCTGATTCACCTCAAAAGAAAGGCAATCAACTATGAATCAAAATCCCAAACTCTTGCAATAACCATATAGTAAGCAATAAGCATCTTTAAACAGGTGTTCCTGGTGGATTGATAACATTGCTGTGATCTGGGACATGGGGTATGTTAGTATTCAGAACATCTCATTTTATCGTTTGTCATGCTTTGGTAGGGAATATAGTGCCAAGTGTGGAAAGCCTGATGCTTTTGCCATTAACAGAAACTCTGAATCATTGCTATTTCTAAGACAACCAAATTTGTCTTACCATTTAATTCTTTATCTCGTGTTTTCAACAGCTAATGAATTGTTTATGAAACTTCTGAGTGGCAGTGTGCACAAGAGTTAACATATTAAAATGGTGAAAATGTAATATTAAAATTATACAACTTATTTTTTAGACATGTATGAAATTCTTTGGTTATTAACAACTTCAGGCACACAAGTTGTGTTAAATCTAAATTCTGTAATGGTGTATGATATTCCTAAGTAATGGAAAAAACAAGTAAATCCTTCTGAGACACAGTCAAGTTACTCGCTTAGAAAAATCTTCAGTTAGCCCCTTATACTTCCATGAATACCCATAATTTAGCAAAGTAAAAATAAAAAAAACCTCTCAAGGATATGGATGTCCAGTCAATCAAATACATCCACAAAGGACTGTAGTAGAAGCTTTCTTGGAGGCTGTGCTTCTAGCCTGTTCAGTATGTTTCCTGCCCAGTGAAGGTGTCCTTATCTTTGGAAACCTTCCATGAAAGCAGATCCACAACCTTAGCATTGTAAAACTATGCTTCTATAATGTTTCAAATGTGATACTTTACTTAGTTTTGCTCTATTCCTTCCTGTCCCTTAGTGTCTAATCTTGGTAATCATGCAGGTGTTGTGGTCTGACCCCAGACGGCAACTAAGCCCCACACAGCTGTTCACTCACTTGCCTCCTGCAGTGCAATGGGGAAGAGAACCAAGGAAAGTAAAGGTGAAAAAACACGTGTCTTGATATATGCACAGTTTAGTAGGTAAAACAAAAGCTGTGCACGCAAGCAAAGCAAAACAAGGAATTCGTTTACCATTCGGCAGGCAGGTTCAGCCATCTTCAGGAAATTAGAGCTCCATCATGCACAATGTGACTTGTGAAACAAAATACTATCACTCCAAATGTTCCCCCTTCATTCTTCTTCCCCCAGCTTTATATGGTATGGGATATCGCTTTTGTCAATTGGGTTCAGCTGTCCAGGCTGTGTTCCCTCCCAGATCTTTGTGCATCCCAAGCCCACTTGCTGGTGGAGTGAAAAGCAGAAAAGGCCTTGACTCTGTGAAAGCACTGCTCAGCAATAGCAAAAACATCACTGTGTTGTCAAATGTTATTTTCAGCACAAATCCAAAACACAGCTCTATACAAGCTACTGTGAAGAAAATCAATGCTATCCCAGTCAAAATCAACATATCAGGCCTTTGAAGTACATTATGGTTTGTTTTACATTACATTTGTTGCATGAATATGCAGAACTGATCAGTGCTTTTTTGTGGAATTTTTATTGCCACTTCCTGTCAGTGTTAATCATGCAGAAGATTTGTATATTATATGTCCTAATGATTACTGTGGTGAAGAGATAACTCATCCTTCTAAATGCTGTCACACAGGTTATACTCTCACTCTTTAGAGAAACTAGTTAACTTGAGCAGTCTGTCATGAAATTCTGTTTTGCTCTTTTTTGAAAAACCTTTAATCAGTGAATCACTGAAACAGCTCGTAGAGGGCAGGTTTTTTTTTTTCCTCATTTATTTTACAACCTGATATCTACTTCACTTTCTGTGTCATGGTGAAAGATTTAGTTAAAACAAGCATGACCTTGACATTTAAATTACTCTGAAAGCCTGGCAATTACACATTAAAAACACCAACCAAAACCTTCTATTTGTATTCCACTAGCATTTCATCCTTTTTTATTTTTTTTTTATTTTTATTTTTAAGTGATAAGGTTTGCAAAAAATATGTTGAAGTACTGGGAGAAACTTTAAGTCTGAAAAGTCTTCAAAAATGCATCTCAGAAATCTGTCATCACTTTTCTATTGCATTTAAAGCCACAAGTTTTAATAGTCTTTATTCCTTCATTTTTATTAACTTATTCTCAAATAAATTGCATGATTTTGCATGTCTGCTTGTATTGTTGTGTTGCTTTGTTTTGTTTTGTTTTTTAAAGTGCTTGTGTACCAAACCAGTACTTTTTTCATTAAAGTCAATGTGAGAAGGGATCATTGCAGCCTCAGAGGAAAGGGCAGATTACAATTCAGTATTTCAAAGCTGATAATTCTGTATGTATATTTTGCAGACTTACAACTTTGTTAGGCAGAAGTGAAACTTTCAGGGGTGGATATTTGAGGGTTGCAGGTTGTTTATTTTTTTATTACTCCAGGTTGTTTATTTTTTTATTACTCTGGAATTTAAACAGTTAAACCTTCCTGGTGGTAAATTTTGAGATGAACTATGCAGCCTTGATGATATCATTTTTAACTAGTAATCAGGCAATGATTTGCTTACATTACACATCTACATCATAAATCTTTCTTGAAGTGTTCAGTGGCACCTTATTTTGCCAGTATAATAATGCTAGATTGGAACAAAGTTTTTTTCAAAATGGATATGACATCCACGTTACTACAAAACAGATTTTTTTCTGACTACTGTTATTGCAGTGAATACCAAATGAATTTATGAAAATGAATGCTTTAAAGCATCATTCTTTCTATTACATCCTGACATTTATTAATACAAATATCCATGATATAGGAGTAAAAATCATGAATACTGAGTATCCCAAAGTGGCTGAAGGTTGAAGCTGGAAAACTAGATTAGCTATGAGGCAGACATTTTTATAGAATGATTGTTTAACCTTTGGAAGAATGATTGTGGTGAATTCACTATTTTAATAAAGATGGTTGCATGGGGTCTAGCAGCCAAGGTCAACCCACCGCGAAGTATTTTTTCATCCTCAGAATGTTTTCCAGTTCAAATAGGAATTACTTCAACACTGTGCTCTATCTAGTTTTATGTATTTGTTGCCATATTAATGGACCTTTTTTTCTTTCAGGATTCATGAAGTATTGATAAACACAGGACATAAGCATACTGACAGTTTTAGTTTTTTCTCAGAGTTGCAGGTGGTACACCACAGCATTACAAAACTATGCACATTTCTTCCAGTATAATTTAATCCCTAATACTTTTTTTAGTATACATATGTAAGCTTTTAAAAAGATGGAGTAAATACAGCATTGCTTTGTCTGTGCTGCCCAAGATGCATAGAAGAGTTTGTGTATTTCTGAATTGAAAACTTTATTTCAGAAATTCAGAGACTGTATCAATTTCTGATTGTCAAAGAATATTTTTTGTTTCCTAGTTCAGTCTGTAAATTTTTTAAAAAATATATTTAAGATGCATTATAAATAATACATTGATGGACTCAGTATTTTTTCAAAGTTCTGTGATTACCTTACAGACCTTTCTTTTTTTTTTTTATTAGAAATATCATGCTTAAAATAAATCTGGTTTTCTCTGTTTATTCTATTGGATTTTTTTTGGCTGGGCTAATTCAACTTTTCCCTCCTGTTTTCATCTTCATCCCTACATTTTCCCTGTATTTCAAGATGCAAGTGACTAAGTGCACTATTAGACTACGGGCTCACCCTTTTCCTTGCTGTCCCCTTCTGTCTCTCCACCTCAGCCAGATTAGGGGTCTGCCATCTTTTTTTTATCTTTTCAGGTCATTTGACTTCAGGAACTCAGGGTCTGAGATTCAGCTAAAGTGCTAATGATTGAAGTCTGTGATACTCTCAATTTTTGCTATATTCTTGCAAAAATGGTGGGAACAAGTTTCAGTGCCAAATATAGCACATGCAGTCAATTTGTATAAAACAAATAAGTATTTTTGGGAGAAATTTATGAGTAACTCTGAAACGTAGTCCCAACTTTGGGTAACAGCTGCAAGCCTGAAATACAGCCTTCCTTCTCTCCCATTTTTACCTATTACTCTTTGCTTGGTAAGTGTGCCAATGGATATGCAATCACAAAGCATGTACTTTTTCTCTGAATAAGAGGATTTAGGTCTCTGAGGAATATGAACTTATATATATTGTATATAAACAACTATTTGTCTATTAAGCCAAAAGAATTTTATAAAGTGCTAATCCCAGAGGTGTCTTTAATGCTTGCAAGCAACTGTTAGTGGCTTTTTTTTGTTGTTTAAAAATGGAAGTCTCTCAATTAAGCTCTTTTATTTTTTTTTTGTTTTTGAAAAAGAAAAAAAAAAAAAAAAAGATAAAAAGAAAAAGTTTGCTCTCCCATCCTTCCTGTATGATTTGAAAACAAAGAGAAGAATTACAGAATAAAAAAAATCCAAAAGAGAAGCAAAAAAATAGAACTGAATAACAAAAGAATAAAAGAACTGAAGTTTTTATTCAAACTTTTTCCTAGGTTATAATTGGCATACATTTAAAATATACATTTAACATTTTTATATGAGTGTAAAAACTGTTTCTGTCGAATATATTTTACATGTTAAATCCTAAAGTGATTCTGAACAGTAGATAAGTTTCTTCTTTACAAAACTATAATGGTGTACCAGATATGTATGTTATCTGGGAGTCTTTCTGTAGCACATTAACTTGATGGACTTTTTTCTGTTATTATTTGTATTAGCTTGAACTGTGAATCGTTTATACATACTAGGCTTCCACAGATTTTCTTTTAGTCCTTTGACTATTTGAAGTTTACTAATTGGGTTAACATTTCTAAATATGCAGTGGTGCTTCTTCAAATATCTAAACCAATATAGGTTTATGTCACTGAACTGCGTGTTCCCATGTAAAAATTAAAATTCATAAGGAGAATGTAATAACTGATGTCTTTGGTTGTAGTTTACGACATATAATGTTTGTTTGTTTTTCATTGTGAAATGGCAGTACGGCTGGTGAAGCACAGCTTGAGCATGCGAGAGGAGCATGACCATCTTTGCCAAGTCTGCTGCCTCTCACAGGAAAAATCACCAGACTGGTAGTATCTGTTACTATTTGTAGGATTAACATCCCATGTACATTCCAGCTTCTGCTCATGTGATTGGTTTTCCTGCTAGAAAAATGAGTGCTTCTTATGCCCAGTAGGTGCAACTGTGTCAATTCGGTATTTGAAAATCCAGTTTGAATTATTCAGAGAGATATTCTCTCTCTGGAAGTCCCTTTCCTTTGTATTTCTAAGATTAGAATGGTATGAATAGCTTATGTTATATTATATTATATATTATATATTATGTTTTCTAGGTAGATCATATGTTGCAAATTGTGATTTAATTGTGTTCAAAGTGGTTGTTTTTCTGTTTCTCATTTGCTCATCCAGACCTGTTTCTGGCTTTTCCTGCCTAGGTGCATAGTTTGTACAGTTGAATTGTAAGAAGGATGTTAGTGAAACTGCATTTCATTCTTTCCACTTTTCATCAGTATGAAGAACTGATCTCATCTGGATGGAAAAGAATCATGGTATCATCAGCACTGCTGAGCCTTTCTGAGTGCCAGAGGCAGTCTGAGTGACTCATAGCTGAAACAGTAGGGCTTTTGAGGGCTGCCTCTGGGGCAGAGCCACATGGAGTCTCACAGTCCCTCTGTTATGAAAAGGAGCAATAAAGCTTCACAATTGCCGGTGTGTGAAAACACCAAATTCTGATCGAGTTGTATTCTCATGCTGATAAGAGCTATGAATGGTGCAAAAGTTCAAACTCACATCCTTGGATTTATTTCCTTCCTCACTGAAATTGTAATAACAGATTGCAAATATCTGATTTCATTCCCAAACCTGTCTATTTGAAGGATTCCTTGTAGATCTCCCTGTTTTTATCACAGTTGCCTTCAGCATTAGAGGCACACCTGCCAACAGGAATCAGAAAAAGTTAGCAGTCCAGTGCTAATAAGAAGCACTCTATTAATCACCATCCTAGTGACAAGCTTGTGTGTGATGTACGTGTGTGGGCTGGTAACATATTTGTACCTTGCATAAGTATACACATAACACAAAAGCCTGGGATTTCACTAATACCTGTAAAATTTCTGTTATGGTAGAGTCTCTTCAATACAGCTTTTTTATACTAGACACAGATGTCCTAAACAAACAACAACAACAACAACAAAAAAGCTCTGCTATATTCATTCAGTGTTGGGGCATTCTGTGTTTTGTACAAACTCTTGTTGTATTTGAAAGCTTTTTTGCAGAACTATTGTTGGTCTGCTAAATAGATAATGAAAAATTTCATATGATGTCTGGGCTTGCTTGTTAACTGAAGTGTTAGGTCTATATATTCCGCAAAGTCTTTGCAGTAGGGAGTACTTTTTCCTTATCCTCTTCAACCAGTGTCATGGGGGTCTATATGCGTTTGAATAATGCACATAATAAATGTGAAAATTCAGATGGCTCTCTTCCACAGGTTTAATTTTTTGAGTGACCTGATATGTCTTCAGGCACTGCATTTCTGTTTTTCTTTATTCTGCCTTTCCCTTATACCTCACCAGCAGACTTTTTGGTTTTTATCTCTTTTCTAATCACAGCAATTTTTTATTTCTCTGACTAGCATTCTTTCCTGAAATTAAATTCTTACTCATTTTGTAAATGGGAATATAAAACCACAATTCCAGAGACATAGGGTGGGGCTTGATAGCTGCTGAAATTAATTGAGAGCAGAACTCTAACGCTTGTACATTACCACCAGGACAAAAAAAAAATTGCCTTAGTCCAGAAAATGAAAGATGAAAATTCCAGACCTCGAATAGCACAGTGCAGTATTCTGCTGTATGACAATGACCAGCATGAAGAAGGCCATTGTTGTTTGTACAAGCTTCCCTCTGACAGTCTTGCTTTTTTTCTGATGGTCTTGAATATAATTCTCTATGTATGATTTAGATAACTTCAGTTTCTTTCAATTCCTATATCTGTGTTGTCTTTCGTTTTTTTTCTTCTTGTGATAGAGCTGATGAAAACAAGAAGGCAGATTCATCCATGAGGGTGAGAGATTTCCAAGAGTTTTACATATAAATTACTAATATTTTATCATTACATTTGTCAGTTTTATCATGCCGGGCACCAAAAATACAACCAGAAAAGTCACTTGGATTTAAGATACTTTGTTTTGTGTATTTTGAACTACATTACTACAAAATGGAACCGTATGTATGCTTGTATCCAAGCATTTAAAGTGGCTGATAAGCACCCTAGGATAAAACCAGAGGAAAATATGAATAGTATTTTCCTTCAGTTATTAAATATTACTGTAAATATATTCTGGCTTAGAGAAAGTAAAGTAAGAAAAATTAGTGTGACAATCAAAAAGATATGAAAGGTTTTTTAGGACGAAATTATATCCCTAAATTGTTAATGGATTGTAAAATTTTGCTTTGATTTTGCTGTTGGAATGGAATAGGAATTGGAAAAATGCTTCTTTACTGTTACTGTAATGGTGTTATAGTCAGGTGTATCAAGCTCATTGTGCTGGGCTCTACGCATATAAAGAGAAAAAAAAATCCTATTTCTATTTATGTGCAACTATGCTAAGAGAAATTATCTGCAGGGAAATAAATACTATTTCAGATTTATATTTGGGATAAAAAAAGTGTACGTAGAGGGCCACATTATGAAGAGAATGGGAATATACAGTAGTCTCTCCATGTAGGGAACTGTTCTCTGAAGTCAGCTAAGCCTATACAGAACAACTGATTTGATTCCTGATACAAGAATCAGAGCTCTAGGGACCCATCACTGCTATTGATATTTCACCCAAAGTGATTTGTATTCAGGCAGTTATGAACTCAGATACACTGCCAAAGAATATGTAATGTAAACTATATTCTAAGGAGCATCCCTGATCAAATGCTAATTATCTCTTACGCAGTGCTAGTTCATACTGATAGAATGTTTCATTGTAGCCGCCTTTGCTGTTTTGAACAAAGTTAGATTATATGCCTGACATTCTGGTTTATTCATTAGTAATGTTAGGAAGAAAGAAATAACTTAAGATCCATGTTTAGGATGAATACTCTATTATTTATTTCTCCAAGCTATTTATGTATCATTTTCTTCCCTCCTAAGTTATCTAAGTTGTTACCAGCCAGTAAAACACGCAAACAAAATGTATCTTTCTTCAGTGAAAAATAAATTCAAAATTGTCACTTGTCATTTTGCTGTTAACTCATTTTGATGCATGTACACTCAACAGAAGTCTTCCCAGAAATGCTAGTGATGACGATCTATGGCAATCTCCTGCAATAACAGCAACACTTCAGAAACATGTTTGGTGAGATGCTTGTGCAGAAGATGTTTCATAACAACTTTATTACTTATGATTAGAATGTTATTTTATACCAGATACCTTAGGGCAATAAAAACCACCTGCTTAAATATTTCTGTAGGTAAGATTGACTTTCAGATTCTTACTAATGTAGGATTTCTTATCTATGTTATTAATTCCAGTTCATGGTTGAGATGAAAAGGAGAAACTCAGAACTTTAATGCTGTCACAGGTAAAATTCATGCCCTAATATGTCTTTGGTAATATTTTTAAGTAAAAATCAAAACAAAAAATGAAATTAATTGTTGGAAGTTGGGAAGCTTAGACTTTACAGAAAAATTGCAATGACTGAGCCTTTAAGTAAAGACTTGAAGACATAGGCCAAAAAATGATAGTGATTTTCTTCTGGTGGTAGCAGTGGAATAAGGTCTTTCAGACAACTAATATCTATAATTAATGAAATAACTTCTTTCTTCCAAAGGACTTTTCGTATGACAAAGGAAAACTGATTGATATAACTTTTTTTGACTCTCAAAGGCATTTTATGTATATATTAATGTATGTATTCTTTTCTTTCTAATAAAAATATAAAGTGGAAATTGTGACTTCATTTTATCTCAATAAGAAGTTATGCATGTCATGTGGATTGTTCCTTTTTCATCTGTATAATATGGTAATACAACTTATTTTCTTACGTCAAATTAGTACCAATTTTCCTTTTTTTGTTTTGCGTAAAGACCTTGGAATTTATATGCTAACATGGGGGAGTAAAGCAATACAGAGGAAAAAAGTTATGCAAAATATGTATGTATGTAAGTATTATATAATGTGCATTTTATTTAAATGCATGCATTTTTATTTGTATATATTAAATACATAAGTCCTTATATATATTTATGTATATGTATGTATCTCATGTAATGACCTATGAAAGAGGATCCCATCATGGTAGCTGAAGCATCAAAATGAATAAGGAAACACCAGCTTTTTCCACCACATCCCTTTTTTTTCCCTCTTAGATTTCTGTGTAAGTAACTTAAGACTTATCACTGTCTATGCTGTTCTTGACAGCTGTCGGCTGAGCTTCTCCAGGCACATTGACTGTTTTAATCCTGATGTGTAGGTTGCCATCATAAAAGGATATATTTGCTTGTCTTCACATTTGTCTTGACTTTATTTTCCTTAAAGTGAGGTGCAGCTCTGCTTAAAACTCATTATGTTGCTCCTTACTCAAGAGTTCTTTAAGCTGCTGCTCTAACCGGTAGACAGAATACTGTAACTTCATTATTTACTAGAGTTGATCTTCTCTCATATCTAGATATTTGTGACAGAATGGTGGTTATACCAAGCTAAAGCATTGGATTCCTTATCTTTGTGCAGACTTTCTTCTTTTCTTTAACTTTTCTTTAACAGTTTTTTTTTACTTGTTTGCTTTTTGGTTTGTTATATTTTTATTTTATTTTTTTCCCATTTACTTAGGAACATGCATAAAAGTCCTTATGAGCTGTATCTTCCATTATTCCATTCTCTCACTTTATACAATTTTTTTTTTCTCAGCACCTTTTACAGAAACTCTTAATATTATATAAGGGGGTTTGGTTGTGGTGTGGATTTTTTTTTGTTTGTTTGGTGTTTCTTTCTTGATTATTTGTTGTTTTGTTTTGTTTTGTTTTTTTTTCATAAACAGTTTTTAAGTAACAACAAACAAAAGAGGCAGAGTGTTGTTTCTAGCCAGAACTATCTTACCAAAGCTCATAATTGAGAGCTGGTAGCAAGAGGTAGTATATTGTGAGAAGACACAAAAAAATCTGATCATATGTGTGTGGATCAGAAATAAATGAAACAGGAAATAATGTTAAACAAGATCTAATGCACTAGTTAACTTGCTGTTCATAAGTTCAAAATTTGATTAACTTTTGGATATAAACTATTGCACTAGCTTGTGTCTTCATTGTCAAAAATGAGAGTATCAGCAACAGAATTAATTTGAAAAAGACTGGACTCAATTTGTGGAAAAAATGTGTTTTGGAGTTGTTCATGTCAAACAGAAATGTTTGAATTAAGTATTACTTTTGGTACATATTTCCTAATGCTAAATCTTAGAATACCAAAAAAAAAAAACCAAAAAACAAAAACGAAAGAGTAAAATGCTATCACTGCACAATGTGCTATAGACTCATAAACCAGTATCAGTATTTTATGTTGTATAACACAGAATTTTAGAATTTTCATTCCTTATTGTCACTGCAAATATATTCTTAGCAGTACTGAGAGATTATTCTAAAATAGAAATTCAGTTTCCATTTTTTTTATGACTTTTCTTTACATCTTAAATGGCTTTCTTCATATCAAGAAGGATTTCTGATGGACCATATCAGTGTAATAATTCAGTATCTTGAAAAATTTATTATCCAGTCTTCTAATTTTGGCTATCATGAGAGGGTTAGTAAGGTTCTTCCTTTGCCTTAAAATATTCCTTACATCTGTAATATGTTATCAATAAGAACAGCAGGTGGCAGTTACTCAGTAGTTGTGATTAGTCTTGTGTTTTGGAGAGAATGCAGTCCCCTACAGGTTCTGAAACCGAAATGGGATCTTACTTTCTCCATGTCTTTGACCTTGTTTTCTGCCTTTTACCCTCCTCCTTCCTTTGCTGTTATTCCAAGACAAAGAGCAAAAGTGATAGAAGACTTGAATCATTGCATTCTGAAACATAAAGTGTTTTAATTCTAAAGCTTCATTTATTAGTCTAGTACGTATTGCTTATATTAGCATAGGAAATCTATTTGGAGCATATGATATTCATTGCTTTTATATAAAATAATATGGTAAGATCAACATTTTATTTTTTCCCCTCCACCTTTTACTGCAGAATCTGGAACCCCCTTTCAAAGGGCTGTAATAATCTCTATATATTGTATAGAAGAACACAGGTGCAGCCGTTTCCTATGACTTCAGAGGATAACCAAAGACCATCAACAGCTAAATGATATTTTATGGAGTAGTGTGGCTGTACATGATTTTTATTCCTTTTCCCCTAACTGATTTAGAATGTCTTTTTTTGATGCACTTCTACAGGCAAGTTCTTCTTTTCCTGACACTTCATATACAAATGCATATATTGTGAGCAAATATTTGGCAATGATTGGAAGCTGAGGACTAGAGAAAGAAAGGGTTGTTATAAAGGAAGAAAAAATAAAACTACAGTCCATTAAAAAAGATAAGTAATTCAAAGATTCGTCTGTGATGGCAAAGTTTCACCTGTAAATCCACATTTGTCTTGCTTTACACAACTGAAGCACAGCCTCTGACATTCTCCCCCCACATCTCCAGTGTTTTTGCTGACCTGAGCATGCATGTTATTAGTATATAGTAGATTACCCAACTATTGACGTATGAAGTACTTGTAATTTAAGTGCAGAGTTATGCCAGTGGCAGTCTACCATTGGAGCCTGGTATGAGTGCAGACAATCTTGGAGAACACACCAGGCACTGTGGGGCCTAACTGCACAGAGCCATAGAATCATAGAATCATAGAATAGTTAGGGTTGGAAAGGACCGTAAGATCATCT
>JBAFWW010012896.1:0-18927 GCA_036873685.1 Agapornis canus
AAAACAACATGGGGGGGGGTGGGGGGGAGGCAGGAAGATGGCAAAGGGAAAAAACCAAATCCCACAAAACCCAAGAGGTGACTAACAGGTCACCATGAACATTTGCTATCAGAGCCTGTGGACCACAAAAGGTAAAGAACATACAAGTTTCTTGTCTTGACAGTGTCACAGCTCAGCTTATAAAGGTGGCTGATGACTAGAGTTTGTGTTTCTCAGCCACTTTCTCAAAAAAGGAAGGTATACACAGGCAGAGTGTGGGAACAGGAGAATGGCCATCAGCTATCACATCAGTTCTTGGCTCTTGCTGCTACCTTAAAATGGAAACCTGAGAAAGTGCAAGAACAGGAGCACTTAAATCACACAGACAAAAGAGGTGTCTGTGCTATAGGACTGGAGAACACTACTGCAGCAGAGAATTAAGCACAGCTCTCAGGCATATGGACCTTTGGAAAAACAGATAAAAACAGAGGAGCTATTTTAACCTGTAAACAGCATACAAAAAAGCATGAAAATTCAGTCAACTCCTCTGTGAGCTTCAGTGACTACTACAAAATCTTGATCCATCTTAGGGAACTGTGCACTAGGATGCCTAACACAAATAGATCTTAGCCTAAATAAAAAAATTACCAAAACCAACATAGTCTGAAGATATCTTTTGCTTCTAAAAGTGTCATCCTCCTCCTGCCAAGACAGAATACTTAGCATCTCCTATTATTCACAGGCAAACCTTAATCTGGGCAGGGCTGCCCACAAGTATGCCTACTGTGCTACCAAAACTGTTTTTTTTTTGATAAAGTAATTAGAAAACAGCCTATTTATCTTGGATGGTAAACAGCAAGTGCTGGAGAGATTTAACATGCAATGGATGTGTGCCACAGAGTGCTATGCCCACAGCATGACAGCAACTTCGGTAACTAGTTGGACAAAACTCTGCAATTTCTCACAGAAGGAAAGAAACGTCATTTAAGGTTATGTGTGCAACTGGTCAAATCAGTGCTGACAAATACATTTGTTGATAACTTCAGCCCATTTTCCAATTACCAAGTGTTTGCAAACAGACTGCTGTTGTGTTTGTTATTGTAATTGTAGAACAGGCAATTGAAGTGCCTGAGCCAAAGCCCCAAATGCTCATCAACTTCATTAAGTTATGGGAAAGGGTTATAGATCAACAAACTACACAAAGAACTTGTAAAATATTCACTTGGACTCTTTCCTGCTACTTATTTATGATGTGTAACTGGTCATACTTCATGAAGATATTTTTTTTCTTCCAGACTAAATATATTAAATCTTTTAATTAATAACTTAGTAGCAAATATTTTTTACATATGAATGTATAATCATATTCCCATTAGACTAAAATGATGTGAAGAACAGCTATCATCCAGATGTTTTTAACAGTACAAATATCCTTGAGTCTTTGATACCATAATGTTGCAATAAGTCTGAGATGTTCAGAACCCAAGATACTGTTTGCAAGTATAGTTTCAGTCCATTCAAGAAGATACTGCATGGATCATTACTCTGAAGCAGCAGTCTCAGAACAGACTGCATTGCAAGCTGATACACTGAATGTTGAAATCACCAATTAATCTGTCCTTCCCATAAATAGAGAGGAAATAAAACACTGGGATTAAACATGCAACTGCTTCATTTTTCAGAATCTAGAATTATATTGTCGGCCTCTAACATGCAGAAGTAGTCATCTATATAATTCAGTCCTATTATAATCTGTTATGATTAACAATAGTGATAATATATCTGCTCCAAAGTACTCTAGGAACAATCCTTCAGAGGATTTGCCATTTAATAGTGAGATTATGATATAATTACATTGGCAGAATAACACCCTCTTTTCTTAATCCAACTGACTTTTAATAGATTTGTTGAGGACTCATGGGACATGGCAACTACAAAAGGATATCATAATCTGATCCTTAGCTTCTTCTAAATGTCTTAAGCAGTATTGATCCTACTAGTGCCACATTTGAACATACCAGAAAGTTTCTCCTTGGTATTCAGACTTTAATAAATAAATAAATAAATAAATTTCCCTATCTCTCCTGTTTATGGAGTAATTTTTTTCCATCTTGGCCTTCATTCATTAAATAGTGGGTATTAAGACAAATTCCCATAACCCAGCTGTTATGGAACAATAAAATGTATTTAATGGGGCACTGTGCAGAACAATATAAGCTACAGTATGCATGCTTCTGAATTACCACATACCAATGCTACATATATGTAGAAATTTTGGACTACTTTTCTTTTTAACCCTGAAATTCCTTCTCATGAAATATACATAAAGCAGATCAGATATCCTGATTATTTCTGTGTTGTCTTGAATTGAAATTTCTTTGCAAAAAAACCCCACCCCCTCAAAGGCACTTTAACAATGCAGAAATTTGTGACCAACAGGTTGAGGCTCTGAGCAACCATGAGGCAGCTTGTGGCGTATCAAAAAGCTGTTTTCCGTCTCTTGTGATGTTTATTTTCTGAGTATTGAATTATAGCATTTACTACAAGGAGTAGACAGGCAAAATAAAACCAGTCACATGTTTAATGTAATAAATAAGCTTGAGCTATAGATTTGCTGTTTAATTTACATTCATTTGCTCCTTCTTGATACTATCTCAATAGCAGCAAGTAATGAATGTGAAGAAAATAACACTGGTTTGAGTGTTCAGTGTGATACACAGAAACATTTTTATAAACTACCCCAAAAGCTCAAGCAAAAGGGAACTGGCACATAACACAGGGTATGATGAGCTGAGCCAAGAATGTGATTTTGGACTGTTTCCATTGTGGTTTTCACTTCAGAGTAATTTGTATGATTTGGAAAGCTAGCAATATAACTCTGTGTAGGGATGGGTTATTCAAGGTAACCTCTATGTTTAAAGGATGGGGTATTTTCATAGCCATAGACCAAAATGAGGTCACATGTTACAGCTACCTACAGCTAGGAAGACAGAGAGTCTACTGGTTCTAATTTCTCACATTATCTTGTACCATACAGTGACATGTATTTCACTGTTCTTAGAATACATAGCTATTAATATACTAATGGCATGACAAGCAACAAAACAAAGCCTAATAAAATGTCCCTGTAGCAGAAATACTAACTTTTCGTGTTCTTTAAGGCTAGTGTTCACATTGAATTCCTCAAGAAATGCAGTGAAGTAGAAGCATAAGAGCATAATATTTGGAAATATTAAAGTACACTGGTGTTAATGGATTCCTAGTTCATGTGGCAGCCCAGCCTATTTAGTGCTAGATTTTCTCTGTGATAAATCTTCAGCTAATTTCTAGAAATCAGCTAGAAACTGTATAGCTGCTTAAAGTTAAAAGTTATGGTTTGTGCACAAAACACAACCATGGTGGGCTCAGCACAAGATATAAAGGTAGGATGACCTTTATAATATACCTTTATTATATACCTTTACAATATACCCTTATAATCCAATGTATTTGGATGTGAACAAGATTTTCTCTAGCACAGAACAAGTAAAAGATGAAAAATGTCAAATTCCCCACAGAATTCTGAAATCAACCACTAATGAAAATTTTACAGTGTGATCTTTTAAAGACATAGGGCCAGATCCTCATCTGTAGTGAACTTTCAGTGAAGGAAGTGGAAATTCCTAATTTACATCAATAAAATATTTGACATAATTATGAGGTCAAGATAATACAGACATTAAATTCTAATTTTACTCCCCACTGCTTGCAAAGAATAAAACACTTCCAACATTTCTACAGGACCAATCTAACACCAGTTCTGGAAATCATCCACACTTACAGGATGATTTAGAGATACTCTTACAGGGTCAAGGTCTTTAGACATGTGAATGTCCTTGGCTAAAAGGAAAATTAAAGGAATGATTAAACAGTCCTGACTAACTAAAAATAAAAATAAAAATAAACAAGCAAACAAACAAAAAAAAACCCCTCCCTTTTTTTCTTTTTCCCAGAAGTGTTCAATTGGGGGTTTTGATTCCTGTTTCAAAACAATCTTTCAATTTACTGACATGATCTAAGTGAACCACACATGAAAGAAGTCTCTAGCATAGATGTTAGGCTATTTTCCTATCCCTACTCCTCACAAGCCCATACATCAAAGAAGTCCTGGGTAGGAGAAGCAGCACACTGGGGGCTGCTGGGACAGTGCACTTTGTCAGCAAGAAGATATGGGTATAGTGCTGTAAATTTAGGATTGTTCCATGCTGCTATACTGCAGATCCCAGGGCTAACTGGGACAATGTAAGAAGTAAATCAGGAAAAGAATGAGTTCAGGACTAGTGCATGCATGCACACACACAACTTGGAGTCACCCAATCATCTCTCTATGTCTAAGTAAAGAGATGTCAACCTTGGACAGTGCCTCTGGTCAAGTACAGGCCTGAATCTTACCATGATATCCCAAACGTGGTACCGCTGTAGAAACAGCGGCTCCTTTGGCTCAAGCTAGATAATCAATCTGTATTGCATGGATATCTTCTCCAGTGCATGTCTTTGTACCACTTAACTCCAAAGCTAAGTTTTTAGATACTGCTGACCATCAGGCAATTTCCTCTTTGGTTTCCCTTTGTTTCTCATACAAGTACTATTCATTAATACTTTTTTCATTTCAAACTTTCTTTACTAATGTCCTTTAAGTTCTGTAAATTCCTAGATACATTTACTAATGTTCTCCACAGATGCTCAGTTATCTTTTATGTGCTGCATTAAATCTCCAAGATTGCCTCTCCTTTTTCTCATCCCTACCTGACAAGAACAGAATTCTGGTCTGGACAAGGACATGTAGTCATGGTGCCAGAACACTTTCATTATCAGATACTTAACTAATGAATGTTAAGCGTTTTATAGCAAGAAGAAAGTCTGATTTTTGCATAAGGTAAGCTAAAGTCTACTGGCGATAACAGGGTTTATGCTGTTCAGGGTCATGTTCAATGCAACTGCCATATCCTTTGCTAAATAAAGATTTTACTATGTACTTGATCTGGGATTGCTTATCTGGGACTTAAAACCATTGGGTTTCCTGTAGAAAATAACTTTAGTTTCCTTTTAGATAAATGACTGAAATTGCTTTTTATAGTGAAAGAGGGTTCAGTTAACATACAAGTCAGCTGAAAAAAATTTTCTGCCCATGGGGCACTATCTAATTACATCAGCACTGTTAGACAGATAGGCCAGAGCATGTGCTGTGCCAGGCACAACAGCTTCCTTTATCCCTCTTGCCATGCAGCAATGCCACCTGGTCAGAACTCAGCACAGAAGACAGACCAAAGTCCTTGTAATCCTTTTAGAAGGCTCTTGATATTGTCTGAGACAAGAGAAAATGAGATTTGTGGATAATCTCAGCTCATCTTAGCTCCAAATGCTCACAAGAAAAACATGACTGTAACCTGCCACATTTATGCACACATTGTCTTTTGCTCTTTTCTGGAATCAAGTAGCTCAGGCAAGTGGAAATACAGTGGTGGTTTCTAGTCCACTGGACTTTATACAACTGCAAGAGTACAAATAAATCCAGTTTTTCCTCTGACTGGCCCCAGTAGTGGGCCGTGCTAATAGACCAGAAAAAAAACCCACAGTTCTGTTCTGATTAGAAACCTTTGGTGTGTCAAAACATAGCAACATATCTGCAGTTTGGCTGCTTGCCCCAGGGGTTTACACCAGGCCTTAGTTTCCAAAGCTGGCACAGCAGCAACTACAACATAAACCAAACTGTCCAGAAACTGTCCACAGCTTGCAACCCGTGAAGCAGCACAGCACCAAGAGGAGGTGATGCTGCCTTCTCTTTATTTTTTACCCTGGAATCAATAAATAACAAGAAGAAAAAGCACAGACTGTCAAACCTGAATGGAAGAGCCAATTCAGCAGTCAAGCTCTGATCTTCACTATGTTCACTGAAAGTTCTGGGGTTTTTTAAGGAAAGTTTCCCTGTTCTTACATAACCTTTGACAGTTTGCTACAGCAGGCTAAGTGAGGGAACAAGATTAACAGATATGAGATATTTTTACTGCTTCACCCAAGGAATCACAGAATTTTCTGGGAATTATAACACTTGTTCAAAACAATGTGTGATTCTTCATGTTGCTATCAGTACTAGGAGAGAATTCTACATAGCCTCCAAGTGATTTTTACTGAACAATTTTACATAATTAGTTAACATCCTTCTTGAAACTAATAAATCTGCTAAATTGGTTTTTGAAAGGAACCAAAGTGCTGCTATTAAATATCTCTGCAAAATGACATTATCAAAGTGGAAGCCATTAAGCTGCTGCTCCTACCAACAGTTGTGTTTGTTACCATGAACTTAGCCATGACAAATGCTTTCTGAGTTAACTTACAGGAAATATATCTGCATCAATTAACACAGATTATACGATCAAGGAACAAGATCAGTGAACTTGGTCAATATCCGCTCGAAAATACGACATCTATTTATCTAAATGCAGTATCTCAGCTTCTTGTACTGCATCTCTTTCTGTTCCCCTCCATTTACTAACCATTTACTAAAAACAATGCTAGCATAAACAGAATATATACCATATTTTTAAAGGAACTTCCATTAAAATACATTTACCCACACTTCCTCTAATACTATTTGCTTGCCCCACTACCATGCGAATCTACTGTTGACACTGTTACTAGTATGTCCTCTAAAGAATCTCTGACTTCAGCTCAGGAGAGATCCACCAGGGACATGAAAATCGGTAGCATTTTCCCCATGTTACACAGTGCCACCAAAGTAGGAGCTGAAGGTATGGCGGCATCTCAACAGTAGGACAGAATGACAGCTGTACAAACACATGGCCTGGCCTGTGATAAAATCTCTTTTCCTCTCTAAAACAGCTGTAACAATGTCAGAGCTCCTTGGAAGCAATTTCTCTAGTGGGGGAAAACCAGTGAACAGTCTCATAATGTAGAGCATCTTTGACTTAACCCAGAATTCAAGAGTATAAGCCGCAAGAGAAAATCTCTTGCATCAGTTAAAGGTCAACATTTTGAAGTCTTCTACCATGTATTAGGCACGCTCACATAACTCTGCAACGTCTCCCTAATTTACCAATGTCACTGAAAATCGGAGATTCCCTGCTCAGTGCTGAAAGCTTTGCATCCACCCAGGACAGAATGGCTCAGTGCAGTTCTGCATGGGAATGCTCTCTGCAGACAAAAAAAGGCAAAGCTCCTGTGCAAGTCTGGTAGTCTGTGTTTGAGACCAGAGCCTCTGCTTTCATTGAATTTAAGAGGGTGAGTAGCATTTAAAAAGGAAGCTGAGTCTGTAGTAAGCAGGAGAAGATCACCTCAACACTGGATAGGAAGAACTGTACCTCAGAGTCAGGATCCATACTGTATTTTTTATTCTGCTGCTACTCATAACATTCAAAAGTGTCTTCATTTGAGCACACATTTTGAGATATGTGTCTAATGTTTGAGGGGAGCATGCTCAACAATTTGCAAGGCCTCATCAGGGGAAGTAAATTTAGTCATAAAACAAATGGACGTATCCCTAACCATCAAAAAGTTGAAAAATTTAGAAACACAAAAATATGTCTGCATATATAAATATAAAATACCTTATTGCACAAAGTCCCTGTTTCAAATTACAGCTGACAGAGCAGCATTAAGCAAATATACCAATAAATCTGAGTGCATCCATTCTTGTGCAAAGGAAAAAATAACTCCTACATGGTCAGCCTACTAAAACACATTGCCAGATATTTTAGAGCAAATCAAGAATTTGTTGCTATTGAGAAATTAAACATGCAATCTTTGGAGCCAGACTTGTCACTGGTAAACAGTAAAAACTTAATAACATCTGTATTTATTATGTAATATATTGCTGTTTACCCAGAAATCACTGCACACAAAAAAATGCCAGGGGAAAAACCCAAACCAAATCAAACAAACAACCTAAGAAATCCTGCAGTATGCTTCTATCCCCTTTTGTTCTTCAAGGAGCACAATGGAAACCAACATGAAAACATCAGATTTCTTACATTGTTACTGCAATAATGCAGAGATAAATGATTATAAAGAGAAATGAAACTCGTTTGTCCTTTTCACTTTTTTTCTCTCTCAATATTTCCAGAATTTCTTAATTTAAGTAAAGGGAAGGAAGGGTTATTTTATAGAGCACAATTAACAGGAAAGGAAGAAGAAATAAACAAGAAAGGAATATGCCCATGTATTTTTTGTTTACCCCTATTTATTTTTTTTATAGTACTTCATAATAGTCTCTACCACATCTGTTCTAGTCTTAGCTTACAACTAATTTCCATTAGCATTAATAACTGATGTGTGCTCACATCAAAAGAAAAATACACTTTACTTTCTCAAGTCTTAAAACAGAACAGGTTTAAAAGAAAAAAAAGAAAAAACCAAACCACCTTGGACAGGCTTGGAGATAAGTGAAGCAATACATACATGTCTATAAAGGATAATGAGGCATACTCAGCATACCTGAAAAGATTTCACACCAGTGGTAGAAGGCCTAAACAAATCATGCAAATGATTGAAAGAGGACTATGAAATCTTTATAAAACAACACAAGGAGAACAAGTAGAAATAGCATATAATATTAAATTATTGCATCAAAAAGCAATCAACTGAAAATACCTGGAGACCTTTTAAGCATTTACAAGATAACTTATTCTTATGAAGAATGTTGGGGAATAAATATCTTGCAATTTTCAGACAAAACTAATGGTCAGAATTTCATACTTTTTCAGCCATGAATTCATATTCTGCAGTTTTAATCCAATCATTTACGTTCTTTGTTTCCCAATTTTGTCTTCTGCATTATAGCAGTAATATTCTCACATGTATATCAATGTAAAATTAGATAGACTAACATCTGCAAAAATGCATAGGTCTATGGAAAGATGAATTAATACAGATATTGATATTGCCTAGTTTGGAATGTACAGGATCTTTCTTCACACCTGAAACTGAAATGTCCATATTTCTAGATCCACTGCTCCACATCCCCAAGAGTGACATTCAAAAAACTGTATATTTGTGTTTATAAGTATGTGTTTGCATACATTTATGAATATATACACACAAATATATTCACTTATACATGAACATATATACATATATGAGCCATAAGATAGCACCACTGGAACAGACATAATTCTGACTACCCATTATGCCTATAAAAGTGCGGGGAAACCCTTCTGGTTGCAACCATGGTACAATATATTTACACGTAACACCTTTTTCAAAACTAAAGCAATGCTCTACCAGTGGTAACTTAATTACATAGTAGTCAGATTCCAAAAAAATTAGAGCTATTTTAAAATATGAAAAACAAGCATAACTTTCAAGCTAAAAACCCCCACCTTGTAGAAAAGAGATACATAAAAATATGTGCTAGAAAAGGCCTTTTGAAAATGAAAAGCTCATATTTCTGACTCAGGGAGGGAACAAGATTCTGCTCCCATGCCCTGCTAGCAGCCAGGGTACCCTGCTTGCTGGCAACTGGGAAACCCCCAGAATCCTGTGAATACCCTGCCATAAATTTCCCTCTGCTTTTATTTAAAGTTATGATAGAGGAGACCCCAGAAGCTCCAATTTACTGCTCTTCCACCCTTTGAATGAAACAGTATTGAATTTCTTTACTGTGAAAAAGTCCATCCATAGGAGCCTCCTAACCCTTCCATTGTGGGACTCCCATTTTAAAATATCAATGATGCATTTTTACCTATATGAAGAAATGATCACACACTATTGGAAATGTCCAGTTAAAAATAGTTCCTACTTTTAAATAGCTAATATCTTATTGCTAAACTACAGGTGACTAAATGTCTGCAGAAACTGGTTCATATTGTGTTACTGCCCATGCCTGGCCACTTTACCAGTGGAGGCCGATGTCCACTTCTGAAAGAGATGTCACAACAATAATGCACCAATGTGTGGCGACTCTCCTTTAGATGGGAAGCCTGCTATGTTAGGTGCTGTATGTTCACCATCCACACCAAGCAGTCCACAGCTTTAACCATGAATCCTTGGGGGAGGGGGTGGGAATTATCAAAAGGCAATTTAAGATACACAGGTGAAATAGCACAAGATCACCTATTCATTTTGTGGAACAAAGCTTTCTTTTCAGACTGTAGTTTCAAAATTATTTAAATGCTTTTGTTATTATTTTTATCAGTTGTTGATCAGCACAAAGAACACAGATTCATCTTTACAACCCTATATTAACAAGTAACATGAACATGATCAGCAGTATTTTCAGCTTCAGTTAAAGAGTTCTAAGCCAGTGTCTGTTTTTACAGGTGCCTTGTATTCCTTTTTTAAAATCTTTTTTAAGTCTCCCATCTGTGACAAGCAAGTAACCGCTTTCATTGATTGAACAATGTATTTTCTGCAGCCTGCATTACGTAAACAGATGCATGCGCAACTATGTGCCTCTGTGTCTGTTTGCATGTGATTGGATCTGTGGTAAAGATGGAGGCATTTGGCATTACCTAAACAAACATTTTTCCATAGAGTTCCAAAACCCCAAACAACTCAGTTTCAGTGTGCACATTCCTAGGGGTGGCAGGTACAATATGACAGACATGGGGCTATATCTTGATAACAAATCTTGGCTCAAGTAATGAGGCTGTGTAAGCTGAGTAGTACAATTTGGTTTAGCTGCACATATTACTAGCCAGGTGCGACCAACACTGAGCTGATACTACCACATGTGTAAGTCTCAATATGAATATCCTGGTGTCCATTAATCCAGGCATTCACTCTCTACTCCACATCCCTGTTTCTTTGACTTGGGCAATGGTATTCATATTGCTTGGGCCAACAAACTAAACATCCTGTTAGTCCTGCTGACAAAAAACAAACCTGGATTTAACCCTCTACCTTCAAGGAAGGATCTGTGCAGGCGACTCCAGATGGTGTTATTCTCACCAGACCTCTTTTGATACAGATGGTAACTCAACACATTTTTTAAATAAAAAACTTCTTAATACAGTCCCCCAGCATTTTCTGATTCTTACAGAGTACATCTATGCACGTCATGTATCATGAATGTAAAAGCATGCACGTAGCATGATCACTTTGGTGATGGTTACCAGATACGAATGACATCCTAACAAAATGAACTTAAAATACTTAAACTTAATTAGCATGAATCTAAATACAAAAGATTAATGTGACAAAAGCCAGGCCCAGGACACTGGAGGCAGCATTCGTGACCCAGGAGGAATTGCAGACATTACCAACAGCAGGATTTGAGATGACACCTGCATTCTAATCCAGGAGGCAACCTGCAGCATGCTGATGTCCTAGCCATCAGATTTTGTTCACTTTAATCAGTCCTACAGTCCCATCAATGTCATTTATTTGCATTTAGTCACTTTCTTTTGTTGCTACTTTCATAAAAAGAGAATGTTTTAATTGCTGACACAGTCCACAGCAGCTGCTATGGGTTTTGCACATCACTGTAAACAACTTTTAGTTATTCATTATTTATGGGGCAAATTTTACCCTATGTAACACAAAGCTGCTCTAGGTTTTGTTCGTCAGTATGTCACAGTCAGGTTTCTGAGTGTCGCAGGCATCTACCACAGAGAAGATTGTATTAAAAATATGTCAGTAAGAGTCCCTGAATATACGCAATGTTTAATAGCATACTGAAGGTTTGGGTTTGGTTTTGTTGTTTTGGTTTTTTTTTTAACTGCAAAGGGCATATGGAAATCTGCCATGTGCAAATGCAATCAGAACATTTACATAGATACCAATACAAGTAAAGGATTAACCCAGGGGGACTCCTGTGATTATTTTGGCAAAGAGTATACTGCAAAAAATAGTTTTTAAATACAAGTTCAACTTCGCAGATTTTTCCAACTGTAAAAAAGGAACACAAAATAAACCATTTAGGCTTTTTGTTTCAAATGACCTTTCTTAAAAAAGGTTTTAAAAGGGTAAAGCAATAAGAAGATGGAATGAAATATTTAGTTTCATGACAAATTAAATGTTTCAAGTCAACCCGAAACATTTCCAGGCCAGAAACCAAACAGAAATATCCCAGAATCCCGTAACGCTCATGAATAATACTGAAATAGGTATGGGCTATAAATATGAATAAGTTTTTCAAAATGTGACATCAATGCTATTCTGAATCCATTATCTTGATTTACAAATTGTAAACTTGCATTGGTGTTCTATCCAGACTGCAGTTTGGCTCAAGTCTAATGTAGCTTTCTGCTGAGGTATTTGAAGAGCTTATTATAGCATAACACAAAAAGGAAAAAGACAAGCCCAAGTTTCAGATAATTATTTTTAGAACAAAATAAGACTAATGGTTTATGACGGCCTAAAAGACAATTTTGTCTGACCCTTTGACTGCCTGTAATGGCTTTATTCTGGACTGCTGGTGAGAAATGTTACTATTACCAGCTACTCATGAAGCAGAACACACCTAATATTTTACCCCAGAAGTTACCAATGCACCCACAAAAGCTGTAACCATGGAAGGGTACAAAATAGCATCAAATCCACTCAAAACCTACCTGCTGTCACTGCTGTCCAAAGTTAGAAGGTGAAAAATCCTGGGAATCTTGAAGGAAAAGCACTAAGGTGTCAGTAGTGTCTGGAAGACCCTGGGTCAAGGCAGGGACTGATTGGAGACACAGGGTTAAGCAGAGACAGCTGGAGGGTGTAAATAGGAGGAAATATGTCTCCTTGTGCCACTGAGAAGGGTCACTATTTCACAATATTGAAGCAGCAAGCTCCTGCCAATACAGAGTAAGAACAAAACATATAGAAGGATCCTATTTCAGGAATACCCAGCTAAATTCTAGCTAGCAAATAGACGAATGCTTCTAGAAAAGCCAGCCTCCATTCATGTGAATGTATCAATGGAAAAAAAAAAAAAAGAGAAGTTACTATAGGGATGGCATATGGTAAAAAGAAGGAGCTCAATGGAAAGAAAATGCTGTTAGGAAACAAACGGATTATCTAGGGAAGAGCAGTCTGGACTCCACTGTAATAAGTTGTGAAGTTGATGTTAGAACTCCAGACCCACGCAACACTGATTAAAAAGTATGGAAAAGAAACTCCTTTAAATATAAAACTGCAAAGAAATACTGTGGGCATATTTCGAGGGTATCCTACATTACAGGAGGAAATGTAGACTTGAAAGACAAATCTGTGAATAAAGTTTCACCCCAGCACCACTACAAAATTACTCAGCGAAGGTGAAATCCTGCCTGGGTGTTCTCAAGTCCACCACACACTTCCTAAGGAGACATTAAATCCTTCCCTCCAAGTTGGCTCACAGCAGAGGGTTGCTGCCTCTCCAGCTTGTCACTAGCAGTGGAACAAGGTGAGGGAGGATTTCACCAGCAGTCTTTTTGTTCAGAATACATTCAGATCTATCTCCTGCTTACCAAAACCAAAACCAATGCTCATACAGAACTGGTCTGAGAGGCTGTAGGAGGTAGATAATCCCCATTCCATATCTTTCCTAGCCACATACACTGCAGTTGTAGTGGTTCCACCTTGCTAGAAACCGCAGCCATTTTGTCAGAAAACTAATATAATTCTAAAAAGTAAATGCAATCATTTATAAGACTGCAGTGCACGTACCACCTCCTCTGGTGCCATTGAATGTTTGCTAAAGGCTTTTGTAATAAACATCATGCCCTAACATACCGATCTTATTGCACCCCTGAACAGATCATTAGAGATAAGGAATGCAAAATTCAAATAGTTTAGGTCTTGATGTGAGACAAGTCAATTCCATAAGAGCTCTGCCTGTCTGGCAACAAGGAGACCAAGAAAAACAAATACCATAGGCAGCCTAGAAACTGAAGAGCCTCCAGGGAGCTGCTGAGGTGGAGGGTCTTCTGACAAGGCAGCAGAAGAGCTCAGGGGCTATACATGTACCAAAAAAGTTGAGAAACAATTGAACTGAATTCTGGGCACCCACGGAGAGCGTGAAGTAATGGGAACCTCAGAAGGTTATCTAGCTAGGAATGGCAAACAGCAGCAAAACAGAACTATAGCAACAGAGCCCAAGGGTGTGAGAGCTGGGGGGTCACCAGGAATGTCACGCTGTAAGGACACACACAAGCCAAGGGGGAAGCAGCTTTGTCCAAAATGAATTATTGCATACAGGGAGTGGAATCACTCTGTGGGTTCTGCCAGTGAAATTCAGGCTTACAGTTTCACTTCTGTCTCTTAGGGCATGTCTACATTGCATATTTGGCCTGAAGCCTGAGCTCAGGGGCTTTGGCCTGGCCAATCTCCTGACTGATGGCTGTTTGAGTCCAAATTAGCACACAACCGGCATGCCTCCCTGCTGAGAGGAGGGAGCTGAGAGGCACAATGACGGAACAATTTCTTAACCCACTTCTCAGCTGGGTTCAGAGCCCAAATGTATGAGTGCTCCTTTCTCAGCTCCACTGCAGACAGCATGGGTCAGCCCAAATCCCTGGGGCATGTGGCAGGGCAGAGGGAGAGCTTTTCTTCCATCAGGTGGAGCTGAGACTCACTGAGAAGCTGGGATGTGCTCTGTCAGCTGCTGCTTTCTGCTCTTTATGCAAATTTCTGTGTTGACATTGCATCAAAGTCTGAATGCACCTCAAGTCCAGGAAGGCTGGATCTTTGCTTCTCAGAAGTGAAACTTCAGTGTCACTGACCAGGCTGAGGGCAATGACACTATTTATTTAACAGTGTGGATGGTTGGTAAATGGCGACATAAACATTGATTCAGGCCCAAGGCAAATGCAAACCTGGCCCAAGTGGGGCCCAACTTACCAATTATTCTACTCTGCCAAAAGAGCAGAACAGCAATTAAAGAGGGATGAACTGACAGTGGAAAAGCATAGCTAAACAAAGAAACATGTCTACAGCACACCATTACTGCCACAACAGAGGTAGTACTAAGCAGGCCTATAAATACTCCTCAAATCATGAAGATACTGGCTGGGTGCAGATATTTAATTCATATCAGGATATAGCACAGCTAAATTAGCATTGACTGCTTCCACGAACTATTTAATTGGGTAGAGTGCCCAGCAGCAAAACTGCACACCTTACAGCCTTTCCAAACAAACCTCTCCAGCCTCTTGCTTCATTTACCTTACCTTTTGATGTTCTACTAAACAAGTTAACAGGCAAGAATGTATTAATATTAAAGGGTAATAATTAAACATTTGAAGAATGCTGATAAAAAGTAAATATCAGATTACTATTTATAGCATTTTTCCAAAATCCTAACTTCAAGAAACTGTGTTACAAAAGGGTTTTGGTAAGTAACTGGATCATGTGAACATTTGAATCTGGTCAAAAATGCATCTTATTTTAGGCTTTAAAGGGTTATAATGAACTGTGTGTTGGGTGCTTACTGACCAAGAATAAGGTAGTGAATAACAGTAAAATAAAAGCCAATTTCAGAAAATCATGATGTTTACACAGGTTTTAATGAACAGAGAAGAGGCAAAAGTCACTGGGTAAGTTATTTTTTAGAAATTATTCACTTATCTGCAGCAATGCTAATTAATTACAGAATTAAGAGAGAGGTGACAAGAGCCTGATTAGATTTTAGTGTGCTTATCCTGGAATATAATTAAGGAAAGAAAATTGTGATAACAAGTAACTAAGTTGTACAATGAAATTAGATCTTGTCTTTTAATTATAAGAAATGGTATCCTCATCACCCTGTCCAACCAGTATCCATGACAATCACTACTACCAATCACTGCAAAAGAAGAGACAACACACTATGGCTACAAAAGGTATAGAAAATAGAAATCCTTGTCAAAGAATACATGCCAAGTCTACAAATAGTGCATGTCTTTTTCACTGGCCCCAGAAACTGAGTATTAAATACAGATATTATATATCAATAACATCTGAAGAATAAGAAAGAAAATAATATACCTGAGGCTACCAATTGTGTTTTCACTTGTTACACCCAGAGCAGACAGCAAGGAAGTATTCTAATGCTGAGAAATGTATCTGAAGGAAATCAGATTTGCTGTTCTTAGCCAGTGTCCAATATATCATGCCTCAGTCCTGTTTAACTGACTAACATGAGGCAAGTTATACCACGATGGTCTGTCTTGTCAGAATTAAATGCGGTTAACTACAGTACTTTGATATAAGATGTTGGAAACTGGCTTGACTTTTAAGACTGGGCATCTAATGAGTGACACTTTCGCTGCAGATGAGGGAAACACACAAATAAAAACAGGCAAACAGTGCCATGACATCTGAATCTGTAAAACTTGATTTCTGCAACCAGATTTTGCAAACTCTGACAGAAGATTTTTTCAGTGTTTGGGACATTTATAGAGTATTGCTCTCATATGGACACTAATGCTAAGTAATGCTTAAACTCAGCATGCAGCCTTCTGCATTGCTAGAAAATTCACAGTACATAATTATGGCAGATCTTATGCATACTCGTCTGATCTACTACTCCAGCCTTTGTTTCTCTGATATACCCTCCCTGGGAAACCGAAATTAACCACAAAGTACAACTATGCAAGCCTTATTTCCTTAGGAAACCAGACTACAAAGAGGCATCCAGATTCATCTGTTTCTGAAATTCTCCCTCCATTTATGTTTCAAGCTTTTCAGTTCACTCTTGCAAATCCAGGCATCTTGAATATTCCCCTGAAAACAATGGGGTTCTGATCACATCGCAAACTCAGAAGTTTCAGAGATTCACTAAATGCCAAGGAAAATACAGCACTGTGAAGCAAAGCAAACATTTCAAACGATAGCACTAAAAACTCCACTACCAAAATATCCCAGTATATTTTCGGATTGGTGCCATTCCTATGTTGCAAAATCACAACTATTTTAGGTTTTTGTCCCCTTTTTTTTCCCCAAGGCTATCAACTCAATAATTTCTCTCGGGGATTCGCTCATTTTGATGCTTTTTTGAAAATGTATCTGCCTTTATACAAATGTTGGATATCTCAGTTTTGCTTACACATTTAGTGCTCAGATGATTTGCTCTGATGGTGCCGGTAATCTGTGAAATTGAAATATGTGACAAAAAGCTCATGTAAAAAAACATTCAGAACTAAATCTGAAAACTGGAACCAAGGCAAGCGATGATATGTCTATATGCATTTTGCAGAAACACAAAAGTGTTGGTGACCTTTAGTTCATCAGCATTCACATGTACAAAATGTGAGAGCTAGTTTATACTTTAACCTCACCCATTTGCTGCAGCAGCCTCTATGGATCAAAGGGGATCCAAATCTAGAAAACAGCTAGGAAGACTAAAGACAGTAGGATGTTTGACAGCAATACCTGAACAGCTGGTGCAAAGACCTACCGCATCTCAAATAAGCGTAGAAAACAAATTATTATCCCCATTTTCTGTGTTTACAGAGGGATGAGGATGGGGAATAAAGTAAAATTCAAACAAAAAAATACCCATAAATAAAAGCAAACATCAAAAAAAAACAAAAACCAAACACCAAACTACAAAACCCTCAAAGGTGAGATACTGTCAAGAATAGGCTTTCTGGAAAGCCAAGAATTTTCAAAATCATCACACTTCTTAAATGAAGGCACACTGAAATAACACCTGCATATTTAGGTTTAGGGTAGTGTGATTATGACTTCAAATCATTAAAATGAGAAATGAGTCATTTAGAACACTGATCAATGAACATGACGTTAATGAAATAGTGCAGCTCATATTTCTTTTTCTTTCTTTTGACATTAAGAGCCTTGACAAGCATCTAGAGACAGTGTACACTCTATCAATATTATCTGACGATGATGATCCTTCTTTGATAAATGCATGAACTGAGAGATCTGAGTATTTCCATGGCAACTTTAAGTCTTTGTTTGCCTAGTAAAGAAAAGCATCATCAGGAATATGAATGGCAGATCAGCCTTCTTTACTCGCATGTAGGAAGAAAGAGAGATGGAGAGAGTGACAAATATGAAGGCTGTCATACTTGAGGTAAACATTTTTTTAGTAGTATAAATTGGTTTCTAGCTACTATACATGCAATAGTTACATGCTCTCTGTTCTATGCAACTTGTAACTCCCATCCGTTCCCTGGCCATTAATATAAAAATTAAAAATGTGTAAGACCTCCTCAGTCTTGATTTGCATTTACACACTCAAATATAGCTTTAAGATTCCAAGTGCTAAACATTTAAGAGAAAAAGGATTATGGTATCATTAACTGCATCCTAGCTCTCTGAAAACCCTTTCATGTCACGATCCATTAGCTGCAGCAGTGAAGAGTCAGATGACTGGCTTCACTGTACACTGTGCTTTGGTTAAAGTAAATGACAAATATTTTCTGCGAAGAAAGGTCCAGGTTTTTTGAGAGTCAGAGTAAGTGAAATATGAACGATCAAGAATAAGAAATCATGCAGTTATTGCTTTAGCAAGGAGTTTGGTTTTTACTTAGAGCCAATAGAGTTTAATAAACAAGCCAGTTACAATAAGCATGTAATGGTACAATGGGTCGAGAGGTACAGAATAGATGCATTCATTACCCACGTACTAAACTGGATCATGCCCCCCAGTACAAGCTTTAATTTTGTCACGTTCAGCAACAGTCTTTGACTGGAGAGGAATGCTTTGCCATAGCAAAATAATGTGTTTAGTGTCTAGAAAATGAAATGTTCTAGCATTTAGCATTCTTACTGTGGTAACGTTCTGTATGTGTACATTTCTTTTGATGGGTTCTACCTGCAAAAAGAATCCTATCAATTTTTAATTAATTTTCTGGAAATGCGGGATGAGCATTTTCAGATTATTCTATTAGCAGTGTTGCCTCTTATTTGATAAAGGAGACACACACCAAGTGTGCACAATTTTTGTTTAAATGGGGTTTGGGGTTTTTTTTGGTGTTTTGGTTTTTTTTTTTTTTTTTTTTTTTGTTTTTTTTTTTTTTTTTTGTTTTTTTTGGTTTTTTTTTT